>JAESVK010000410.1:720862-746556 GCA_017140935.1 Hamamelis virginiana
CTCTCTCTCTCTCTCTCTATATATATATATATATATATATGCAATGCCATACAGACCTGAACTAACATTGTTGGAGAGCCACATTGCATTTCAATCTTCGGCAATATGTTTGTCTGCATGTTATTTCTGAGAATTTATGCAACATGCTCCTGCTGTGGTTTTCAAAAACTGCATTAATGTTTTTTTTTTTAATTAATTGATTGGTTGCTAAGCTTCATCAGCTTGATATGGAATTTCATGCATTTTCAGGTGCTGTTGTTCACATTGTTGAAATTGACCCCCTTGTCATCTCAGCCTCAATACAAGCAATGGGTTTCCCATCTTTTTCAGTGATGAACCCATCGGGTGAGCGTGCCCTTTCTAAACCTGATTTTATTGATGAAGCACTGTGGAGAGGCATCCATGAGAGGCTCTTCCTCTATGAATCTGATGCCGAGGAGTTCATCCTCAACACCACCAATCTTTATGACATGGTCTTCATTGATGCTTATGACGGCGACGACATCTTTCCTCGCAAGCTATGGGATCCAGACTCCATATTTCTTAAAGCTCTCAGTAATCGGGTTCACCCCGAACACGGCACCGTCGTGGTGAACCTTCACTCAGATTCGGATATATTGAACCCTGATGGGTCCATTCCATTTCTTCACCATCTTCTGCCAATGGGAAAGTATGTTTCTGGAGTTTGCCGAGCATACAAGGATGTGCTGGTGGGAAATGGTAGTCCAAATTGTGAAGGGAAAAAAGGTTCTGGCTTGGGATTTACTGTTTCTGTTCCTTGGGTATGTAATACATCTCTTGTTGTGTGCAAAGGTTTTGGGATGGGTGGTGGGATTTTAACCAGGGATTTGGTTTTAAACACACTTATTTCCAAATCCAATGAAGTGGAAAATGTTGTAAAGTTGCCATTCTCTTGTTTACAGTATTTAAAGATGGGTTTTGTTCTGCTGGATTAAAATATCTTCTTCTTCTTCTTCTTCTTTTTCCTTCACAGAAGTTCTTATGGATTTGAGAGTCCAATCCTATGTGTTGTGTTTTTAAACAATGTCTTGCAAGGTCTTTTTAACACAGGATCAGAGTTGTGTGTTCTGTGGGACATGTTGTGACAGTAAAGGTGAATGAGGTTGCCATCTCCATTCAAGCTTTGCTTTATTTTTTTAATATTAGTGGGCATGTATTCTCACTTTTTGGGTAGAAATTTCGAGTTTGAGTATACTCAAGTATATGAAAATAAATTAATGTTTATTCCTTAGAATAAGGACTTGTGATAAGAAAAGATTTCTATCATTAGACCAAAAAAAAAAAAGTTCTGAAAAGCCTTACTTCATTAAAAAGCGTTTGGATCCTATGCTTTGAATGACCTGTACAAATTGGATCATGAGAAGGTGTAAAAGTTGGATCATGAGTAGGTGGTTCTGATTTGAATGACAACTAAAAGGTTTCCATTATGTGGTGAAAAAAACAGCTGATGGCTGTAATGTCTAATGTCACTGATGCTATTTTATAAGAATAAAAAAAATAGTATTCAAATTACTACTTTTACTGCTTCACTAATAAGAGATGTGAGTAATGCTATATATCCCAAATCAATCTTAACTTTCATTTATTATTAATTAAAGAATTTAATTAAAGAATTTAATAAAAAAGAGAAGAATTAGATCAACCGTCACATTATTTGAAATACACTTTTGGGAAAAATAACATTTTCGTAAGAGATGTGACCACATCCATGTGAGCCATATTTAGGCTTTTTTATCTCTCTTTTATTATTATTTTTTTAAAAAAAAAAGGTAAGAAAAGGAGTAGGAAAGTTACTGGACTTGAGGACTTCTTTCATCATGTTTGGAATTAGGTATTTTGAGGAAAAGGAAAATTAGTTGTTTGAAAGTTGTTAATTCTACTGTTTAGATCTAATGTACTTCATGCACATCCCTGTCTTCTATGAGAGAAGTGATCATTATTCATTACTACAGTCATTTAATGCCATCTACCAGAACCTTGCAATTTTAAATAAAATTAAAATTGATTGGACTAAAAATATAATCTAACCTTATAAAAAGTTAACGAATTAAAAATCAGACGAGAATTTAAAAATAGGTTTAATGTAAGATTGTAAATGAGAGAAGAGAAGCAAAATTTTAGCTAGTTTAAAGTTGAATTAATCAAAATTTTGGTTTAAAAAAAAAAAATTCTGTCTAGGGTTTCCAACACCGTATCACAATCTCCCAAGGCAAACCAACGACCTCTGATGCAGCATATGTCACCAAGAAACTCCTGCGTAGCACCACCTTCCTCATCCTCATCATGGCGATGGATCGCGAGAAACAGCTCAACGAGATTGACTTGCAGCAACCGCCCGTTTATAATCACATGTGAATCGTTGTTTTTCTGATATGTTAGTTCAGGTCAGAGGTATTATTAGATTGTCGCCATCTAGGTTTATTTTGGGTGGTTTAGGGTTTATTGGGTTCAGTGAACTAGATCGAAGGAACTGGAGTTTTGGGACTTATGAGGTTCTCAATGGATGAATGTGAGAGATTGTCATTGTGAGATGAATTTTATGAATTAGGGTTTTACATTCCTGTAACAGTGGAATATATTGTTGATATTTAAGCACACTCATTACGAGTTTTTATTGCACCAATCTCTGTCTCTGTCTCTCTCTCTGTCTTTGATCCAAGTCGTTTATGAACAAATTTAACAAAGACTCATTCCAGATGAATCAAGTCGAATTCGTTTAATAGCGTATCTAAATGAACCCTCAGCATGCAATTGCGTAGAAAAGGGGAAAATTGAAAATTGTCATACCAGACACATTCCCTTTTCTGTCAGACCAAGAAAGAGGAAATGAAAATTCAGTGAATCAAAATTTGGTTAACCCATCAATAGTTTTCGATCATAAAAATATCTGAATGCCTTATAGCTCAGTGTGTGTTTGCAGAGCTTAATAAAATAAAGCACTTCTATATTGTCATGCTTTTCCCTATGAATCCAAATATCCAATCATGATGAACAAGTTAGATAGCAAAAAAAATGACATTATTCAAGCTAAAGAGATGTATGATTATACATTGACATTTGGACAATACAGCAAAGCTCAACACCATTTTAATAGAACCTAACAAGAAGGAAAATTTGTTCCTCTTACTTCTATTTGGACTTGTTTCAATTATCACAAAACACCCATCTCCCATGATGTGCTGTACAATTATCGCCTCGGTTTACTCGGTACAAACCTCTCTTGGCCTAAGGTGGCAGCATGACATGATGCTCCAAGTGTCATGATCTTGAGGTCCCTGGTTGCTTGATAACAAGTTATGAATCCATCATTAGGAGCAAAAGATGAATATTAAGTCCAAAATGGCCAATGCAAAATGCCGGTATAATTTATTTGCCCCTTTTGGAAAGGGAAAAAGCTCACGATATCTTTAATTGTGAATAACGATTACTTTGGCATAAAACTCCTCTCTGAACCAAAAAATACCTAGTGCCAAATGCAAAACAAATTTATCTCCTCTCCAGTGCTTCCCTATTTAAATCATCAGTAGCCTTTCTCCGTAATAGGGCCCTGAAAATTGAGAAGGCCGCAATCAGAGCTATTTCAACATGCTCGGAGCTACTTGTCTTGATACAAACCTGCCCCATTTTCCGGCTATTTAAATTGGCATTAACATACATTCTCATGCCTCTGCTTGGCCTAAAGTCAGCCTGAAAACCTCCACCCAAAACCATCTCATTATTAAAGGAGAGGATTGTCATTGTAAGGCTGACCCAGTCATTCCTCACAGGGTAGTCTCTCCCTCTTAAAGTAGCTTCAAAACTACCCCCATATGCCGCTCGTCCAAGACCCCCAACTCGACCAGCATTCATTAAAAACTTAAGTCTCTTCCCGACCGAAATGGTGTCTTCAAGCTTGGCACCAACATAGTGCTTCTTCCCAAAAGATGTCAAAGAAACTCCACATTCAGTAATATTGTGCTTCAGGTTTCTCAACTTTGTGTTGCTGTGGACTGTATATATCAGTTCTTTTTCGGCAGATTGAACATCAAGACCCACAGAATAAGTGGTTCCCCTGGGATCAGTGTAACCTGCACCACACTCGGATTGAATACTGAAATCCTGCTTGTCCTTGCTCATCTGTCCGGAGACTGATGCAAAGATATTCCTTTTCACTTCTATAGCCGTCTCCAAGTTTATTCCATCGAAGCCTACATCATGATCCCATCCATGGGGGTCAAGAACAGGTCTCACGAGCCACTGGTCACTTGTAACAAGGCAACGATATCTGTGAACAGGACAATCCGAATCAAAACTTGGAGGGACTGCAATGTCTGGTAACAAAACAGCCTCTGGAGAGGAATCCTGATTATTAGAATAATCATCATTGGCCAAACTGTCCTCTTTGGAAAGCTTGTTCTCTCTCCGCCTCCGGGACTCTTCTTTCAAATGTTTTTTCAAATAAAGTGTCTCCCGATAATCCAACTCATCAAGATACTCCTCCATCTGAGATTTCGTCAGCCTCTCAAACTGAGATTTTGTCAGGATTTGGATTGGGGGTAATTGATCATACTCATCATCTTCCTCTGTGTCTGAGAGTGAAACCTCATCAATTTCATTCTCTACTCCACTTGGGCTTGATGGAGAGTGATGGCGTAGTAGAGATGAGAGGAGATGGGGCAGAGAAGGCAGCCTTGTACCACTTGATGGCCCCAATTCAATGGTGTCTCGAAAATCCAAGAGTGCATTAGCATCACCCAGAACTTTGTTACAGATGCATAAAAACAAGAACTGAGATTTCCATACCTGCCCATTTGGAAGAATTTTCTCCCCCATAAAATTTGTTTTACACTGAGGATGATTCTCCACCAAAAGTACAGGGTTCTCAAGTCTTGAATCAGACACTACCTGGTGTATATAATTTTGTACCATATCTGTGCACTGGGTGACATAAGATTCGTACCTGACGGGATACCCATCCGGTCCCTCAGGAATAGCTGAGGAAGAATGAGTCATGACAAGGATGGTGTTGAACCAAATTGCAGATCCAAAAACTTCAGTTATAAGCTTTAAAATAGGAAAGTCACTATAGCCCATGTTGATGAGATCGAGGCGCTCAAAATATAGAACAATGTCTGGAGGGGATTTTCTAATGAATCTCTTCACAGAGAGCAAGATCTTCCTATTCCTTTTTAAATTATTTGTAGATGAAGGCAAGAGACCAGGGGTATCAATGAAAGATATCTTAATCCCATCGACAGTACCTATTACTTCTCGAATACGATCAGTGGCAGGTCGAAATGCATCAGTAGCAGCCTTTGTTTGATCAAAAATAGAATTTATGGTTGCACTCTTGCCAACCCCGGTCTTCCCCAGGACAAGTATTCGAAATGAGAAATCCAATTCAGGTGAGCCAGCTGCCTCTTGTTGGGCTGCAATTGCTCTAGCTCTATCACTTCTCAGGTTAGCTCTTTTAAGATCTGACTCCCCTACTCGTATCAAAGTTGCAAGGTGAATCCGGTATAAAACCTTTGCCACCAAAACATTGTCTTGTGGTTGCCCAAGCCGTCGGAGAAGGCGCAAGAACTTAATTTGGAGACCCTCAATCTTTGCTAATGGATCCAGCTTATTTTCATCAGTGCCTTGATGAAATAAATAGGAATCTTCAACCTGAACTTGCTGCGATTGTGGCTGAAGCTGATTTTCCTGACTACTATCAAGAGAGCGAGATGCATCAGAAGGTACCGGTGGTGCTAGTGCACTGGCAGAGTGAGTAGAGCCTAATAATAAAAATGAAAATTAGACTTCTTTAGAAAAAATGCATAAACATGGGCCAAGTTAAACACACTCCCAAGTTTTATATAATTGTGGAGGGATTCCAACATTAATAATGGCAATTTCCTTCCGTGTATTGTAGTACAAGATAAATTCTTCACTTCTATAGTACTATGTATAATTCCATTTTTCCAAAACAATGCCTTTCTATTTGGCTTTATAAACTCCTACTAACAAGCAGAATTCATCTAAACTAATCCGGCACAATATGGTACATATAAGGACTCAAATTCTATATCTAAGACCATAAAAACTTCTAAAAACAACAAAGCACAGCAATCTTAATAAAAAATGCCTAATATGACTGAGTCTACAAAAACTGATATATAAGTGCCAAGCCTCTGCTTGGTCTCACATTTTAAAGCATACAAAAATTAGTGGTCTTGACAAGATTCACTTAGTTGATTGTATAACCAAAGGGCCAGTACACGTGGGTGCATCAGATACACTATATTGGCCTGGTCTTAACTACTATTTAGGGTAATTAATCTTCTCAGTGACAGTCTCCATCGTATCTTACATTCATTCTACAACAAAAAATTAAGGGTAGATAGTACTCCATTTCCTAAGAAAAATTGTACCACTATCCAACCTACCACATGGCATTTATTCTCACCATCCTTGCCAGCAGATATATACAATCTGCTCGAATTTAAATAAGTGAAAAAAATGGAGCAGAAGGAAGAATGCCAGACATAGGAAGGCCAATACCAAAAATTTTCATTCTAATTCTATTAATTTAAAATTTTCAGCTCGCATCCAAAAAAAAAAGTGCATCTTCAAAGTGTTAACAATAAAGATCTCTAACTGCCTCTATGTTGACCAAAATCAATAAAGAAAGAAATGAAAAAAAAAAAAAATCAGCTTGCAAGCATATCCAATTAAGGGAAAAGACAAGATAGTACCTTGGCCACCAAACTCTTCATCCAAAGGTTCCTGATCAAAGAAACTGTCACTGCCTGACAATGGTCTTGATGAGATCAATGACTTGGATACTAACTGAGAAAAAACCCAATCCTTGATGCCTTTCATCCTCACTTATGCAAAAAGTCACAAAGGGTTACCATAATGTAAGATTCACATATTTCTCAACAGGCAAAAAGGAAAAAGGATCAAGTGCATGGGAAAATTTTCATCATTCAACACTTCCGTGGGGCACAGAGAATAAAATATGAAACAACAAATAAACCTCTTAAGAACTAATCATCAGAACAACTTCTAAAAGTTAATTTAAACATTCTCGAACAAATAAATTACAAACTGTAAATCAACTAGCAGAATAATAAGAATATTCCCTGACAAATAAATTAGAAACTGTAAACAACTAGCAGTATATTTCTATTCAACAAATAATTGAAATTAGCATAGTACTGTTTGCATTTATTTTTTTTAACAATGGAATTGAGAAACTCAAAGTACTCTGTCAACTTATAGTTATGGAGGACTTAAAATTTGTTATCTTCAACATCACTAACCCAGTACCTAATATACTGAATAAGTCCTAGACCAATTATTTGACCAGTCAGTATGTCAGCTTTGACACTCAATCAATATAAGGGCCTGTTAGGCATTCCAGGAATTTGGGCCAGAACAAACTCTCATATATGGCTTTTGTCAAAACTAATTTCAATGTGAAATGGTTTTAGTTTATACGCAGTTTGTCAAAAATTGAATTGTATCATTTTTTTGATTTTCTTATTGTTTGGTTTGTTAGTTTGAGAGAGTTTTTTACATCAAAATTTTGCAAATAAATAACCTAACCCACAAATCCACAATTTCCAACAAATAAAAACTTTGTTATTTCAAAATGAAATTATAAATCAAACCCTAACCTCCAAATCATCATCAACTCAAAGTTTTCCGTTGAAAGTTTCCAAAACAACACCCAAACCATGCAAATCTCCATTTCCATCAAATTATTATTTTTTGAATTCAAACCCCTAAATACCTAAATAATCTCAAATGTTCTATTACAAAAAGAAGATAAAATTATTTTAAGAAGAGGATGACGATGCCTATAATGGTGGCTACCATTAAAATGTTAGAAAAAAGGCTATGGAGCTCATGAACAAGCCAATCAACCTCGTGATGTCTAGAGATGCAGTAGTTGCTTCTCATCAGATTCCTTGCCTTGAACAAGCCATCGTCCATTCAACCAGGGAGTAAACCAGGCAGGAAACGATTGAAGGTGAAATTTGTCCTTCTTGGCCTCATCCTTCTTCATCTTTAGCATCGTCATGAGGATTGGGGGTGAGCAGTTTTGATATTGGAAGAGAGGTAGAGAGATAACCTTATTTCTTATCAGGTCTTTATGAAAACCGACTGGTACTTGGAGCAACTCTAACCGGATTTTGGGCCAAGATTAAAACAATAAAAACTCTGATAATGGGCTTACCCAACATGGTTCATTAACAGTTGGGCCAACCTTATGCCCAGCAAACCCGGTTTTCAACATTCCCAAACAGCCCCTAACTCAACTCAACAAAACCTTATCTCACCAATTTAGGGTTAACTAAATAAATTTTGGGATGGCAATTGGGTTGGTCTGGGATGCAGTGATGATCCCGCCCCAGATTGACCCAGATTCTATATGTTAATCTCTATGATATATAGGGCACTCCTACCTATTGACAAATGGTGTGCCAGAGACTCAGTGACACAACAGCAGTGTAAACCATGTTTGACAAAGTGTCCCAATTTAATTCTAGGCAAATGTTCCAAGTCACACTGGTTTGTTGAGTAATTTATTATATAGTCATAATTGTAATCATTACTCTAATTTCTATGTTTCTTTCACATACACACACCAACTCAAACATAGATAATATATCATGTTCAATGAAGTAGAATTCACAAACACATGAGTACCTGGATCTAGATTTTAAAGATTTGCCATGAGTGACACCCTATGTATGTGTCAAAACATGCCACTCTTGTTTGTGTACACATATCATAGATTAATCCATAACCAGATTACGCTTATCATGCATGTTACTCACATAATCCTATTTCAACATGTATATAAATGTTTATTTTAAAAATAGCAAGCAATAGCATTAAAATCATGGAAGATGGATAGGCACTCAAACCCACCACAAACCCAGCTAGAATTTTTAAAAATAGCTCCACAACTGTTTCAAACATAAACATTGCTCCAGTAGGATGGCTTACATAGTTAACCTGCCCATTGCCGTGCCCTCATAAATCTTATATATACTCTCTATCTTTGGTTACATTTCTAATAAGGTGACAAACCATGTGTCATTTCTCACTAACTCAAGCCACATCTGACCTTCACCTTGTCCTTATAGTCTCCCTTCAGGCTGTCCTTAAATCTAAAGCCTTCTCATGCTAAAGGCATCTCTCCATGGTTCAATTAATCCTAAAAAATAATGTGCACCATGAGAACCTTTCCCATATAGTTCCAGCCAATTTGTTTCTAACCAAGGGGGAAAAAAATAGTCCCGCAATGCCCACCCGTTGTAACTTGTAAAAGTATAGTATGGTTGACATTTGAAATTTCACTTCTCCAAGTGTTCTTAGGGAGTTAAAATTCATATGGACGTCCTTAATCACGTATAATATGCACACATAGTACACCTTTTTCTCTTATAAAATGCAACATATTATCACTCTAGGAACCTCATCATATTGAAGCCTTTTCTTTTTTCCTATAAACCTTTCCAATTTCTGTAAGTAATCCAAATCACACACACACACACACACACACATAGAGGCAGAGAGAAAGAGAACTTCTTAATTGATTTCCTAGCATGAAGCAAAATCTAAATTCTTAATACCCTTAATTCATGTCTTCAGTGATTTCTCAATCACACTCTCCAAGAGTTTCATAGACTTTCATATAATCATTCTTAAATTATAGAACACAAAAAAAAATCAGTGCAATATTATATTACATATTCCCATGCATAGCCACTGAGGCACTGAGGGTCCCTTTCCTCCGTTCTGAACCTCATCTAGCACATTCTTAGTCTTTAAGACAAAAACGACATTGCAAATTTTATACAGAGGTTATCAAATAAACAAACATAACAAAGCAACCTTAGTAACCACAACTGTACCAATGGAAATATGAATATATAATGCCACTACAAAACAGTGATTGACTTCATCTAGAAACTGAAATAAATAAAACAATCTATATCAGCAAGAACACCAGCATCGAGTTAAGCATTCACCTGATTATGTATTCCACTGAAAACTTGCCTGTCCACTCGGCCTAACCCAATTTTTACGCCGACAAATCAAAATTCGAAACCTAAAAGGAACATCTTCACTGGCACCGAATCATTTCACCAACACCATACCCTGGTTTTTCCTAATCTTTAAGACGAAACCCATAAATCAAATTAGCAAAAACCAGATGGGTTTGTCTCCAAAACACTATCTTCAGTTACCATTTCTCTACATCTTCTTCCTCGTTGTTCCGAAAACCACAAACCCATCACAAAACAATCAAAACCCACTTCACCTTTCATTCACCGGCCCCTAATTTTGGCAATAACCACAAAAAATAAGATCAACTCAATCTCCCTCCAATCAAAACCCCAACAATAAAAAACGAAATATCCGAATCCCAATCCTCAATCGAGTCACAAACTGTGCCAATAATGGTTTGTTTACCGTCCGGGCGATACCCAAAAGGACCCTGATTTTGTCATAATTTAACAGAGTTATCAGCAGCTAGTATCCAAGCTACGACGGATATCTTGGGTATTAAGCTCTTTTAACAGAAGAAAATGAGTTAAGATGGAGGAATAGATAAGACATGGAGATTCTGCGCCCTAGACTATTGAGAGAACATTGATTTTGGAATCGTTGTGCGGCAAAATAATTAGGTGTGCGCAAGACCATGGTAATCTTATGAAGGGCTCATTACACGTGTAATGAAAACAGATTGGATCGAATTTGGTGCAAACGTGTCACGAAAAGAAGAGGTAACTATTGAGGTCTAGCACACAGTGTATGTGTTCGATGAAATGCCTTAAAGCCGGCCCACGAAAGAATGTAAATGGACTGAGATACCAATCAATACGCTAAAAGCCGTTAGAATTATCCTCATCTATCGATATTCAATTACTCAGCATTATATTCATACATTATACAGTATCTAGATATTTTAATCTAGTTTCTGGGCCACCCTTTTGGACTCTCAAGTTTGAGAAACAATACCAGCTTTGATATCAAATGATACGAACTGAACAAATATGCCAAAAACTTCAAAATTAATGGCCGAAACACATCAAATTTAAGTTACATTTAAAATCGTAACAATTAAAGAGGTAGTGAGTAAGAGAGATATGGAAAATACTTTATGGCATGGCAAGGCCACATGGCCATGTTATCATTACTTTTCATTCGTTTTACCCATTTGTGAAAGTACTAACATACATGCTCCCTAAGAAATAGGAACTTGGAAGTAATACAATTGAATGACATCAAATAACCCTATCGATTGTATTGGTCAAAATTCTCGGCATGGTAATTGGAAAATAACTGGTATTTTTGAATAGGTCCTTTAGGCATGTAATCTCAATTAAATGGGCTCTAAATGCAAAATTTCTTTTAGGCATGATACAATAAGCACTACAAGAAAATTTGTCTTTTTGTAAGGGTCAACAAAATTCAATTTTGTGTCGCTAAAAGCCTAAAACTATTACTCCCTCCGTGCCAATTCATGTGCATGCATTGACTAAACACGCAATTTAATAAATACATTGATTGTTTTGATTTTGTTATATTTTTAAGTTTGTGTTCCAATTTTACCATTCTAAGAGAAATGATTACTTTTCAAGTTATTTGATAAATGAGAATAATGGAAAATTCATTCTAATTTTTTATTTAAAAAATCAAAATGATCACATATTTTGAGACATCCCAAAATGAAAAGATGATCACATAAATTGGGACGGATGCAATAGTAAGGATCGGTTGACCCTTGCTAACCGTTGCTAAAGCATATCACAGGTACAACTTTTAGCTCCTAGGAGGCTTGGAACTTCACAAATTCCAAGCTTCAATAGTTGAACTCTAACTGCCAAACTTCTCAATTGAGCCTCCCTTCCCATGTTCTTTCATTCTTGTAATATTCCAAGTGTGCTGCAATTAGGTACATAATAATCCATCAGTCAAATACAGTAAAAATCATTATAATCATTATACCTTCAAGTGCCAACTGGCAATATTAAGCTCAACTTTGACATTCTTTTTGGTAATCCAGGACAAAGGTAGAGAGATAATTTTCGGGATGATAGTAAGCCATCATGAACACAACATCAGGCTAATCTCAATTTACTAAAAGAAAAATGACAAATCTCAATTTTGAACACAACATCTTTTAAAAACCATTTTGACAAATCTCAATTTTAATAATAACCTCTTTTAATTTAAAAAACCATTTTGAAAAAATTGTCTATTCTCCTTAAGTTATGTCTTTAACATCATCTAGGACAGTTTTATCTCAGTTTATAAGCAGTCACCTCTGATTTAACATCAAGTACATGAACACAACATCAGGCTAAGGCAATCCGTATAGGTAATCATATAAGGTATTGGTCAAACAGGATCATCCAGATCCTATATGACTCAGATACCTAACTAAGCTTACTTAATTTAGTCTTGTTTTCAGCAATACTAGCTAGAAAAATACATGTTTTTGCCCTTTATATGGCTCATATAGTACATAATCCCTCACCCTATCACTTAGCAACTTGGAGACAAATCTTAATATATAATGTGGTATTAAAAATTATTAAGTTCAGAAACAGAACTACATGAGGAGAGCCATTCCATTTCACTAGTTTAACATCACCCCCAAGATCTTGTAGTTGTTGAGCAAAATTGCAGATAGTTTGTTAGGGAGCAAGATCATCATTTTGAGCACAAAATGGGGGTTAAGGAACATGCTAGCATTAAAAATATAACAGCAGAAGAAGGGAACCAACAGGCTTATATAATAACCACCTTTGTAGACAAAGTAACCAAAATAACAAAATGTTTGACAGAACAACATAACTCTTCTCCATCCTGAGACCTGGGGAACTGCCTTGATAATCACAACTTAAGAGTATAGAATCCAGTAAAGAGTTTCAAATTTTGTGGAACAGAATTTATCATGTTCATATAAAAAAACCTTTGCATAACTGGACAAAGGTAGTCACTAGTTGTGTTTAAAAAAAAATTGGCCCAGAACAGAGAGCTGTTCCCATTTGGGCCTCGACCAGATTCAAAAGATGGCATGGCTCCAATTCAAAAACTAGAATAACAAATATTTGGATTGGCTCAGTAGGGGTCATAAGACTGTCTGCTCAAACCATTGAACCAATATTCAAGCATTCTGTGATTTACCAAGCCAGACAGCTATTAAAATTACTTTTAATCTTTATAAAACTCTATTATTACGTATTTGAATTTCAATAGAAAACTTAAACTAAACAAACCATTATAGGGTTTTTTTTTTTTTTTTTTTTTTAGGATTAATATTGTGATATCATGGTCAGACCAAATGGACTAAAAGGTCAAATTGGCAGACTAGGGACCATAGGACTCACACTCTCCAGTCTGTTTCCAAAAGTGATTGGTGCTCTTTATATAACTTCCAGTTTAATCACCGCATGGGTGTCATTCCTTCTAAATTCTTCAACATTTCTTCAATCCACACCATTTTTTATTTTTTTCGTTCATTAATTCCACACCATTATGTTCTGAAACAATAGCCTATTAAGTACTTTCTTGGCTAATTGCAATCATATTCCAAAGTTAAAGGCGCCTGTTTCTTGGAAACCATATGCTTAGAGGCAAGATACACCCTTCTGGTTAAGCAAATGCAGAGAGCTTCAGCAACTATTGCTAGGATCCTTTAAATTGACAAGGAGCATACCAGGAGAATTTGAGGAATTATCAAAACTGAAACTATCATATTTCGGCTGTCATAGCGGGATAGGTAAGATCCCAATTTCAATGGGTAATATGTCGATGTTAGAGGAGATTTTCTTCATAGAAAAATTGTCGAAGTAATATTTTAAGGCAGTTTGGGCATGCATTGGGTTGAAAGGGACCGCATGTTTCTTGAACAACCTAATGGGTGCATACTGCATACCAGAGTCAATATTCTAACATTTAAAGGTTCCAGACTTGCAATGCATTTCGGTTCTTAATTACCTTAAGACCTGTCACCTGAAACTACAATCAAAATCCCTTGAAATCTTTTTATTGCCTTCTTCTTGGTTCTAAACCTCTTCTTGATTCTTCTCCATACAATGAGGTAGTTGGTGAGAAGATCTGAGTTCTCCAGTGGTGTCACAGCCACATTGACTGATCTTAAAGTATACAGATGCCGTACATTGTAAGTCAATAAGCAAATGGAAAACGATCCCTTTTCAATGATTCATTTCTGTTGTTGATATTATTGTTCCCCAAATATTTGAAAGCTATTGCAATTCTTCTTTTCATAACCGGTTTTCACAATATTTTCCCAATATAATCTTGAATTTTGAATAATTACAGGGACGTTTGTGATAAGCTACTTGGCGCCTTGAATTGTCAAAGTTACCAGTAATCTCCGCAAGTGCAGCTACCATTAAAGAATCTGTGGTATCTGTTAACATCTCTCACAATAATTTCCCTTTCCACCACTTTGCACATATACTTAAAAGCCTCGTGACAATCCCTACAAATATTCAGATTCTTCACAATCCTTAAAGCCTTACCCGGCGGTGCTGCTCCACTCACAACCCCAAATGCCACTGCCAGCTTCTCACTATGATACCAAAGCACTTCCCTTTTCTCTCTTTCCTCTACTTCATGCAACATCTCATCCCACACTGGCACATACCCCAATTTCCCAATCTTCTCCATTAACTCTGCTAACTTTGCATAAATCTCCTCTGTCCTCTCATGCCTCCGCTCCCCTGCCAAGAACACATGAACCTTTCCCCGTACTTCAATCCAACTCCTCCCACCTTCCTTCTTCACACTTCTACCTTTCATAGTCTTCCTCACTTCCGCAACTTCATCCCACCTTCCAGCACCCGCAAGGACGTTCGCAAGAATCACATAAGCTGAGTCATCATGTGGGTTAAGTTCTAAGAGATGCCTGCTCATAACCCAAGCCATATCAGCTGCACCATGAAATGCACTAGTTGATAACAATGCTCGCCACACTGCAGCATCCGGCTCAAATGGCATTGCCATCGCAATCCTTTGGGCATCCTCCAATCGCCCAGCTCGCCCCATTGCACCCACTAAACATGTGTAATGCTCTAACCCCGGTTCCAACCCATAATCTAATTTCATCCGGGTCAGCCACTGCTCAGTCTCAACAGCCAAACCCGCATTGCAGAATGCCGATAAGATGGCTAAAAAGCTGTATTCGTCCGGTACAAGCTCTTGAACCTCCATCAAATTGAAAAGCTCAAGCGTGGAATTCTTATCACCCTGCTGTGCATAACTAGCCATCATAGCATTCCACCCTACAATATTCATATCAGGCAACAACTCATCAAACAACTGCCTAGCATCCATAACAAGCCCCGACTTCCCATACCCATCAACCAACGCAGTCCCCACAATCACATTCAAATCTAACCCAGTAACAACAGCATGGGCATGAAGTATCCTACATTGCTCCAACGCAGCAAGCTCCGCTGCAGCACGAATCACACCCGAAACACTATACATGGTTGACTCAACATCAGAAGCCTTCATGTCAGCAAACACCGAAATTGCATCGATACATCTGGAGTTCTGTGCGAGCCCAACAATTATCGCAGCATAACAAACCACATCTCTCTGCGGAATTTCATCGAACACCTTACGTGCTTCTACAGGTAAGCGACATTTAGAGTAGAAATTGACGAGAGCAGAGGCGGCAAAGGGTTGGGCAGAGAGAGAAAGTTTTAGAGAAAGAGAGTGGAGGGTGAGGCCGAAGGAGAGAGAATAGAGGGTGGCGCAGGTTTTGAAGAGGGAGGCTAAGGTGCGCTGGTTGGGGAGAGTGGGGTGGCGAAGCATGGAGACGAAATGCAGGAGAGCGAGAGTGGTGTTGGAGTGGGCGGAAATGAGGGAAGTCCATGTGACGACGGTTGGTGATCGGATGTGGTAGAAGAGTCGGTGTGCGTAAGATAAGAGGTTTGATTTGGAGTAGAGAGTGATGAGATGGTTAAAGAGAGAGATGTCTGCGTTAGCTGTTTTGATGGCTTGGGCGTGGATGAGGCGCGGGTCAGTGCTCATACTAGTGAAGGCCATGAGAGCCTCCGAAACGAAACGCAGGGCAACTTTGTCGAGTAAACAGAGCTTCTGATAAAAGAAATTTCCAAAAATGACCGACTAGAGAAATTTTTTCCAAATATGACCTAGCATTTTCTGATTTAAGAACCATTGTAGTTTTTTTAACTCTGTTTCTACAGTGCATACAAATCGCAGTTTAACGAACCCACTTTGTTTTTGTTAATCATGATTTGCGACTTCGAAGTACTTTCTTGCTTTTGAGAGCAATAATTTACTTTGATTTTTAGCTTTTACGAGAATTTTTAGTGGAGATGTTATATGAGTTGTCATTGTCAAAATTTGGCATTGGCACCCAAATAACTTGTTCCAATAGCTTCAACTGATAAGTGTCATTTATGCCAATGTTATACATTCTTTTAAAAAATGTAAGAAATGTCAAAATATAGCATTTAGTGCAATGGAGCACATAGGTGCCAAAGTTTGGCATTTATGTCATTTAGAGTACCAAATTTTGACTTTGACACATCAAATGGAATGAAGATCCTTTGCTTGGGTTTGCTTGGTGCTTGAGTGATGTGGCATGATCTGGATGGTCTGCACATCACCCAAGTGAAAAACAGACCATCCAGATCATGCCACATCACCCAAGCATATCCAAGCCCAAGTAGAGGAACCGGATGCCATCAAATGACTCGAATGCATTAGAGATTTTCTAAAAGCAAGAAAGTGATGTACAACTCTTAAATGCACGGTACCCTATATCGTATGATTGTAATTTTAGCGAACGAATTCTATATTTCTGAGAAATATCCTCTCTTTTTTTCCTATACATTGACAAATTTGGAAAGAGGGAGGGACTGGCAATGAGAGTGAGAGTGAGAGTGAGAGAGAGAGAGAGAGAGAGAGTTACTGGAGGGATGCTTAATGACCAACCAGATGCAGTGTGGTTCTGGCGGGATGCGTTTTGGAATTCAATTTTACTATTTTAATTAATACTTAAATTTTTCTGTGTGAATATTTTGTTTAGATTTTTCTATACTTAGATTTATTTGGATACATCATGTACATTGAAAAATAATGCTACCTTAAGACGAGGTGTTATGATCAAGGCCAACCTTGAGGACAAGCCAAGCAAACTAGTATGAAAATGTTTGTGTAATTTTCAATCTAAAGAGGTGCCTTCATAATTCTCAGAAACTAAAGGAAAAAAGAAAGAAAGAAGGGTAGTGATTTGTAATTGGATCAAGAAAGAAAAGCAAAATTAAAGAAGAAATGGGACCACATCTGATATGTGAAAAACTGCATGCAGTGATGTCGGTGAGAAAAATGAAATGGTGGTAGAATGAAGACTGACAATCATTAGTGCTTGTATGGTCAATTGTGAACAACTGTCAAGTCCGTTGCGAGATAGAAGTCTTGAATAATGTCTTTAACCTTTTGCTAGTTGGCTCAGGGCCCGGGTGTGAACTCCCTCCGCCTACGCAAACAAAGAGCACGAGTAGAGAGATATTTGCTTCAAGATCTTGGCATCTTGCTTGTGGGTTCATCCCACCTCCAGCTTGATGCCAAATTGTACTAAACAACAGAGATTCCTAGCCTGCCTTATCTTGTGTGTCCCCATTCTCAAGCCTCCTTGTTTTTTTCTTTTTCTTTTTCTTTTTTGGAATGGTTGAATCAAGTTGATATTATATAAAAATTCACCCATTAGTATGTTGCCTTTTTTTTGTAAAAAAAATAATAATAATCTAATAGGGGTATTTAGACCTAGCTTGTACGCATCAAATTGAATCATCTCCTCGATAGCAGTCAATCCACACTGGAACTAAAGGATTCACGAGAATATCTTTCTATGATATGGTACTAAGAGACTATCAAATTTCGATCTCAGTATACCCTGATTGACCATTCGTCCCAAAAATCACTTGAACTACTCATTGAAGTTCTGTTTTGTATTTAAAAGATTAATTCATTTGAATTATTTGAATGATTTTAGCCTTTTGATTTAAAAAATAAGAAATTAATGAAACATCCAAATATGAGAGATACAGAAAGCGGTTCAAAAAAGCCAGAAAACAAGGAGGTAGCCATGGCTACAGAGCCTACAGCTTTTTCAAAATGGAAATGGGGAGCTGCACCACCAGTTTCATATAATCTGAGAGGGACATAATTCATCAAATACAACAAAAAAAGGTTATTAGAACTTTAAAACATGACAAGTACACTTGCATCTCCATTGGGAATAGCAAACCCCAACTTCCCCTGCAAATTGCACCCATATATCCACCCACCATTATTGGTGTGGTCACAATTTTCTCCAACTTTATGCAAATATAAATGTTCATGATTGGTTTAGACCATTAATTTATGCTCAAGGATGGTTTATTTGAGTGACAAACAATTGAGAAGGAGGGTCCAATATTAACATTAACATTAAGATTGAGCCAAAATTCTTAGTTGTCAAGACCCCTAGGTTTGTTTAACAATTGTACTTATTCATAAGAGCACTCTCTTTGTCCCTTTTCTAAAATCAGAATAAAAGGTACAAAGGTCGCTGGCAATAGGGCCCAGATGTAAAGACAAGCCATGTGAATGGACCCGCAATTCCATGCTTACAACATAGGAATTTACAAATTATCCAATATTTACTTTGGTTTAAACATCTACAAAATGTCCTTTTTTTTTATTTTTTATTATTTTGGTAGGAAATGTCTTTTAAGGGTAACAATGGTAATTTTAAAATTATATTAGGGTCTTGAACAACTCCTAAAGTATGCACAAGTGTATTGAGTGACCCAATTTGTGTTGTTACCTCCAAAAACCTATTCTTAGATTCTCGAAATAAATATACAATTATTTTACACTTTTTTTTTTTTTTTGTTGCAATACAGGTATTCTAGACTAGCTTGCGCCTTGCACTCCGTGGCCTCGGATATTAGTATTTTACATGGGTTAGTAAAATGAACAATACCCTGTTCACTTAATGACATATATTCTATACTCGACTCACAAAGGCTAATGTTTAATTATTGCTTTTCCATCTTCCACAAACATTATGAAAATAATAATGTAGCAGGTGCAGATTCCCCTATACTGGATTGTAAAGCCTTGTCTAAGTGGTAGCAGTTCGAAACCTATCTTCATACTAACCAACCAACATCCAACATTTTGCCTAAAAAAAAAACGAACGAAAATAACAATGGAGGAGATTTTAACTCTCATAAAATATGCATGGCTAAGGAAACCAGACGAGTCCAACATACGCTTACCAAACAAGCACCACCCTCCTAAATCTAAGTGATTAGTGCAATTACCCTGCCCTGCCTCATTCGAGACAACATTCTCATGTTCTGCCAAGTTGTTTGAAGTCACTTTTAGCTGTCTCTTCTTTCACAAATGCAGAGAATTAAAGTGCAAGGACAAATGTAAAATGGACAGCATGATTAAAACAGGCCCTTAGATACTTGATGAAAATCTAAAATGGCATTCTTTAATTGTGAACAAAACATAATTGGTGGTTAGGACCCCACCAAATCTACATAAATTGACAGGGGGGGTTAAGTGGTGATTGATACTGAATATGAAGGATAAGTGCCTTTACAGTCAAATATTAGATGATAATTATGTTCAAAGAAGAGATTAATATTTAGAAATAATTTATTAATGAAATGGTTAAAATAAGAAAATCACTGTTATCACCAAAGAAAAAAAAAAAAAAAAAAATCACTGTAATAGTAAAATTTTGAGGTAGATCATAGAAAAGCTCTGTAAAGATGGTCAAACTGGTGTGATAATTTTGCTTTGAAAAATTCTAGGCCATTGTACAAAGTAGAAGAATAAGTGTGTGTGAGCTTTGAAAAATTCTAGGCCATTGTACAAAATAGAAGAATAAGTGTGTGTGTGTGTGTGTGTGAGAGAGAGAGAGAGAGAGAGAGAGAGATCTGACTACTTTCTAAAAAGTATAAGTTGTGAAGAAAATGGAGAAGCATTATTGAGAAGAAGGGGGCAAAAAAGGGAAACAAGCACATGGCTATAAGGAAGGAGGGAAAAAAAAAGGGGGCCAAAACCCATTAGTCCTCATCTCTTTCACCCATTCAAATTGACAAACATTCAATTGCTACATCTCTATTTTTCCTTTGCCTTTGTGATATTTCATTCTTTCTTGCCCCAGTTGCTTCTCTTTTCAACAAACTCAACTTTAACAAAACAATCCCCACATTTACCCTCTCTCTCTCTCTCTCCACAAATTCTATCCACCACAAAAACCCAGCTTCTCTTTGAAAATAAAAAACTTAAGAAAGAATGCACCTCAAAAAGAACTTTGGCTCTTTTAGAACTCATCACCGCCTTTCAAGAATCTGCACAAAATACCACAAAATCCAGCCATAATAGCATTAGAAAACAGAAAATAAACTTGAAAAAAAATATATAAATAATGAATGAAAGGCAGAAAGAGATTCATCTCATTGGCTGCATACACTTACCATCCTTTTTCTTCATCAAATTTCTAGCAAACATCATACAAATAACTACAAAGCCCACTGCTGCTGCCCCTCCTAATATTATAGCTACTGTCTTCCCTGTATTTTGCCCTGTCCCTACATCAATCCAACACATCCCAGAATAATACATAAGTAGATGCCTTCTATGCCAATAAAACCATGTTTAGAGAGAGAGAAAAAGCACAAATCTAAAATGCCAAAAGAAAAAGGCCTTGTTTCCAGAATGACAAAACTCACAAAACAGAATTCTCAGTGACTTCTCACTCCATAAATTCTGTATTTTCTATATATTTTTTTTCCTCATTACCTGATGAAGATGAAGAAGAAGATGATGATGAAGATCTCCTTGGAACCCCATTTGGATAATAACTATAACTAATAAAGCATTTATGAAGATAAACTTGGCCAGAAATAGAGCTTCCACATTCAACCTGAGCTCTCTGCACTGCAGTCTTCACACACTCACCACAATCTGCATCCCCCACATCTCCCTCACATTGTCCCAACACATACACCGACTCATAGCTAGTGGCATAGAATCCATGGCCACTAGGCAAGCCATTTTCCATCACTGTAAACGCCATGTCCCTTCTCTCTTCAAACCCACTTCCAGCAATATTTGTGCCTCCACAGGTCTTGTACAGCATCTCCATACCAGAAATTTGAGCAAACCCAGTAACTTCATACAAAATGTAGCACCCAAGTAGCTGAATCCTAGCAGCTACAGTTTTGCCACATAACTTATCAAACATTTGTGGCAGTTTGCTCACACAGTTGTAGCAATCAGCATTGCTAAGGTCTCCTCTGCACTGGAAGAGACCAGATATGGCTGTTTGGCCACCACCAGAGGAGGTCTTGTAGAACTTGGTCTTAGAGGACTGCGAAACCAAAGACCCAAAAAGGGCTGAGAGTCCTTGTGAGTATACACCAGTTGGATCTGATAAAGCCTGCCTTGCACAGCCCTTGTAGACCAAAGAAGCATAATCAGTAGCAGATTTAGCAAGTGGGATGTGCTCATGAAGAGTGGTAAAGAAAACTAGAGAGAGAAACAGAGGAGGGTAAAAGGGTCTTGAGTGAAAACCCATTTGTGGGGATGTTTAAATGGATCAGATCATAGCTGGTTTTGGAATCTTTCGAGGATTTTGAGAGATGGGTTTTGGTTGAAAATGAAGAAAGATTGAAGGGTTTGTGTTTGATACTTTGATTCTTGCTTCTTTTTTTTTCCTCTTTTTTTTTTCTTCTCCCTGGTTTTAGATTTGGGTTTGTGGCTTGTGAGAGAACCTTCCTTCTTGGCTGGCCTACCTCTGCTCAACCTTTGCTGTGCAGAGCAGAAGGGGGCATCTTTTTCTCTCTACTTCTAGTGGAGGTACATGTACAACCGATTATACAGTAATAAAAAATAATTTTTTTCTGGAAATGGTGAATTTTTATTTTATTATAATATTTATTTTTTAAATATTTGAAGAGAATGAGAACAAAATGGTTTAAATAAAATAATTTTAAAAAGTATAGCCCATATTCTCTAGGTAGAGGAGGTGTGGGGAGTATAAATGGAAAAGAATCTGATATTGTGAGAGATCAACGTATAAAGTTTGACCAAAGTACATACTACTTGAGTTAGGGTTTGAATTGAATAATGTGGGTTTTTTATTTGTTTGTTTATTTGTTTTCATATGCTGAACATCATTTACTTTCAGAATAACTCAGATCTTGGGGCACAAGATATTTGCGGTGCTCTTTGAATATGGAGCCTGTCATTTGAATGGAAATTTAATAGTGGGAGGAAATCCTCATGATACACATTTGGCTATAATGGCCAATTTGGCCATATTAAGCTAGAGGTTAACAAAGTTTGGGAGTCCATTTCTTTAAAAATCATATTGTACTGATACTTAAAGAAAAATGTCCAAGAAGTATATTTGGCAGAGAACAAGATTCAATGCTAAGATTAGTTTAATTGTTTGAACTACACAGGCTTGTTCCAAATACCTCTCAATGTGATCAACTATTATTTTATGAATCAACTATATTTTGATAACCAAAAGGGACACTAATTTGAACTTATTTTTAGTTTCTTATTACTAAGCTGTATTCACCATTCTAACAGCTATCAATTTAAAAATTTTCTTCCTTTTGTTTGTTGTTATCTTAATAAGTATTATAGTATTTAAAGTCATGGTTATGTTATATATTAAAGTTGTCAATCATGTACATGTTATATTTAAACTTGATTGGTGTCCTTAAATTACAAGAATAATAATTTACATTTTCTAAAAGTAGAAGGAATAATAGAACTTGTTCTCCTGATATGTGCTCTTAGTGAATACATTTACTCTCATTTTTTATAGAACACACAGAACATGTCCATAAAAATTGAAACTCATTTATAAGACTGATGTTGTACATGCATTTGGATGTTTTGAATAGTTATGAGAATTTTACCCCTCCAAAAAATAGTGTTGAGAATACATGTATATCCTAAGAGAACACAATATATATATATATATATATATATATATATATATATATTATGAGGGATATATCATTTCAACTAAAATCAGCTAAGACCTTTGAGCCATCAAATTGGAATCTTGAGATGAATCATGCATTAAGTGAATGAGAATCAAAGGACTTGTATTCTTAACTGATTTTAGTTAAGATGAAGTATAACTGATAAAATCAAAACTATATATATATATATATATATATAGTCCCGATCTAGTAAGCATATGCTGACTTTCACGAAAGTTAAAATGAAATCATAGGTAGGGGTGTACGCGGGTCGGGTGAGGGCGGGTGGAGGGTAAAACCGCCATTTAACCTGCCATTGGCAGGTGGCTAATTCTCCCATCCGCCTACCTCAATAACCGGCGGATCGGTTAAATATATGGCAGGTTTCAACCTGCGGGTTGGGCGGATTGAGCGAGTTAAGCATTACTATTTTTTTTTATAAAATTCTTAAAATCTTTTTAACAAGCAAAAACACTTCAAATTCGTATATAACAATGCAATATTGTGTTATTTAGTAATTAAACTATAATCCAAACAATTCTTCTAATAGTAATAAACTAAGGCGTCAAAATAAATTGCCCTACAAAAATAGAAGCTACTAACTAGATACATAATAATAAAAGTTTATTATTATTAAAAAATCTTACAAACTAACATATGGTTTCACATTCAAAATTGAAAGAATATCAAATCAAATAAGTGCATATTCAAACTATCATAATAAACATCTCTAAAGAAATAAAAAACACTAACTTGCAAGCATATTCAATTAAGAGAAAATATAATGTAGTAATGAAATTTATTTTATATAAATATATTATTTATTTATATATAATTATTTGGCGGGTGGTGGCGGGTTGTCACCTCTATACCTGCCAACCGACTCAACCCGTCAAAAATTCATCAAATCCATCAAACCCAACCCAACTCGTCTAACCATTGTAACCGTGGATTGCGAATGGGATCGGGGTGGGTGGTGTCAGGTCCGGCGGGTTGGGCGGGTTTTTGCACACCCCTAATCATAGGGGATTGTGGGATGTATATTTTAAAAAATTGACCGTTTGATTAAATCCAAAACCTCTCTCCAGAAATTGAGAATGCATGTTACTCAAACATCAATAAACCATAAATCATTTTTCCTTTTCTTTTTTTGTTTAACAAGAACATCAATTAATATACACACCAACACTCCACTTTATATACCTACAACAAGGGGGTTAAAACCCAAGACCTCCCCCTCCCAGGAAGGGAAATATATGCCACAGGCTACGACATTGTTCACATAAACCATATTTAAGAAAGAAAATTAATATACTAAAGGTCATGTTATACTGACCCAAAAATACTGTTTAACAAATTGTCAAATTGTGCTCATGTTTCACAACAATAGCGTGTAAAAGAAATGAAGAATGCTTTGATTGAGAATCACATTCTCATGGTATTACGTACAGTTATAAAGCAGAAGTTTGGAAAAGCCAAATAAAAAGTTGGTCTTAGACACAAGCATAACAATTTAGGCTTTGTTTGGATAAGTTTCTACTTCTTACTTCTTTATATATATTTATATATATATATATAAGGATTAGGACTGCAAACGAGCCAAACCGAGTTGATCCAAGCTTTGGGTTGCTCAAGTTTGGCTTGGTCAAAAGCTTGATTATTTAAGTTTAAGCCCAGTTCAAACCTAAGTTAATCAAGTCGAGCTTTGATATGTTTGAGCTTCGCTCATTTGTTCACGAGCTTATTTGCGAACAGTTTGATTCATTTGCAACCCTAAATTGCAATAAGGAAAAGTTAAAAATTAATGAAGAAAAGCCTAAAAATGGTTTCTGTATACTTGTTTTATATTGGAAATAAAAAATTAAAGCTTAATTTTTTTTTTTTTAAATGAATCCAAATACAAGATTATTCATGAGTTTGTTCACGAACCTACTAATGAGCTTATTCATGAACACAAACGAGCCGAGCCTAGGTGTTATTGAGTTTGGCTTGTTTATTAAACGAGTCTAAATTTGAGGCTTGAACTTGGTTTGTTTACTAAACGAACAAAACTAAACAAGCCCTTATCGAATATATTTGCAAATAGCTTACAAATTATTTGATTCATTTGTATCCTTAACTACCTCAGTAACAATCAAAATTTTATATTATAAAAAATTATATTTATTTTTAAAAGCAAAAAAATAGGAAGCAAAGCTAATCTAATTGGGCTTTAATTTGCCGAGGTTAGTTTTTTGGTTGTTTTTATTATTATTTTTTAGTGGAAGGGATGCTTAATTAAGAACACTTTGCGATCTTACTTCTGATTTTATTGTAGGTCCTTTAAATCCAAGGGTTTTAGAATTAGGGTTGAGATTCAAAACCGGCCTCAATCTTCCTCTAATAAAAAACACTTAAGCTATAAGAAAGATATTACTCACTAAGTTAAGCTATCATAAAATACCATATTCAATTTAGAGCATAGGGTGCAATTAGGGATCGTAAATTGGACTCATACCCATTAACTTGCCCATACCCACATACCCACTTAATATTAATGGGTATGGATCAGTACATTTTAACAAATAGGTAATAATTGGATCACCCATTAAAAATCCATTTATAAGT
>JAESVK010000410.1:749266-779814 GCA_017140935.1 Hamamelis virginiana
TTTTTGGCTTAGATGAGTTGAAATTAAGATATTTAAGGTCTTTTGGAGAAAAATGTAATTTACAAGTGAATGCTGGCTAGTATGTTAAAATATATCTTGGTAATTTTAATTACTACCAAAGAAAGTTGGTAATTCACATCTTGTAATGACTGTGTCCATGCCCTTGCTAATTTGAATTACTACCAGGCGAAATGGATAATTCTATGTTAATTAACATCAAGTTATTGACTTGGGGTTGCCAGCTTTTTGCAAAAAAATAAAATAAATAACTTCGGCATTGGTTGGTTAGCAATTTTGCTGCACTTTATTGTTTTTGAAAGCAAAAGTTGCATTGATTTTTGGCCCTTAAAAGCAGCAAAATTTTTAAAAATCCTATTTAAAAAGTACCCTAGGTTTTGTTAAGTTTCTGAGGGCATGTTCAAAGATAAAAGAGATGAAAATGTTTTATTATAATCCCCCATTATTGAGGTCCCAAGAAACCCAAAAACTCCATTTAACTAAGCGTAATACAGCTATTTAGCTTGGTTGAGCTGAGTTTTTCATTATTGAGAAACGAAAGTAATGGAAAATGTACTACTCAATTTTATTTTCTTTCTCAGCAACCAGACATAGGATCAGTGCTTTCCTCTCATTATCATAACACTTTTGAATTTTGCTTATTGTGGTTTGTGACACGAGGTTTTTGAATGTGTAGGCCAGGCCATATTCTAAGGGGGGGAAATCCTTGTCATCATATTTTTCCTACATTTTACCCTCAGCAAATGGATTCAAACCAATTAAGCATCAAGATGACATTGAACCAATTCAACCACTTCCTGTTAGATGGAGTAGTACAAATTTCAATTGGCAAGATGAACCCTTGGATAGCTGTGCGGAATCTGGTCCTGCAGGCAAGAACAAAGAAACACTGAATGCTTATGAAGAACATGAAGACCCTCCCTCCGGAAGGAGCACTAGTGATTCCGATATATTTGAAGAAGCAATTGACCTGCCTAGTCCTGAAAAGCCTGTGCCCAATCTCACAGAGGACTCTTCATTTATTTCCTCGGACTTGTATGAGTTCTTGCAATCATCACTTCCTAATATTGTGAAAGGTTGCCAATGGGTCTTGTTGTATAGGTAAGTTTTGGTAAAGAATTCATAGCATGAAATTAAAATGCCCCCCCCCCCCCTCCCCCTTTTTTTTTGTTGCATTCGGATCTTCATTTAGAATTGTTTCTTTCGAATGAAGGGCAGCACGTTGAAACATGGCATCTCACTCCGTACACTTATTCGTAAGAGTGCTGATCTTTCTGGTCCTTGTTTGCTGGTATGTTGATGTCTTTGATCCAATATAAGTTTCTAAGTATTGATAAATTATATGAGGTTCACCATGTGAACTTTGTGGTGTTTTGAACTCTTTAAACATCAAATGGGAGACGATGATAAGCATGTTGCTTCTAGATTGTTGGAGACATGCAAGGAGCTGTTTTTGGTGGGATGCTGGAATGCCCACTACAACCTACCGCAAAGAGAAAATATCAAGTAGGTCAACGTACCATTATGATAACCTTTATGAAATGACACTAGTGCACAATTATAATATGTGTATGATGACGCAATTATCTTTTTGCTGTTTCACATGTTTGTTGTGCTTCTCTTTTTCTACACTTTTTATTTTTTGAAGCATGCTAACATTGAATTATTTTACACTTTTCATTTTTGGGTGATAGGGAACAAATCAAACATTCGTATTCACGACCATATATGGTGAACCAAGGCTATTTAGACCAACCGGTAAGCATTTAATCTACATGTTTGTTTGTTGCATATTCTTTCTAGGAGGATTGAGTAGAATTGAAGTTTAGAATCACTTATATTTACTGATTTAAGAAAAGGGGTAACTTGACAAACACTTGTTAGTCCCAGACTCCCAGTAATATTTGGGTTAATTGTAGAGTTTTCGGTAATGGCTATTTATTTAGAGACGCCTATTTTTTGTAAAGGGGATACCTCTTTTAAATTATGCATTGATAAATCGTTATGGGCCTTCATAAAAGCAGGCTTTGTTAGGCAGTTTTGACTTAGTTATGCTTCTTTTAAGGAGAGGTGCCCCTTCCTATAAAACTGGGGCATTTAAATCAGTGGCCAATTTTATTTGTTCATTGCAATTTATATATTTATGTATTTGCAATGACAGTCCGGTAAAGTGCAGATTTTGTTGTATCATGTGTATATTATTATGTAAAATCGGTTTGACCTTTTGTGGAAGTCAAGGTATTTTGTTGTAAATGTTTTGTTAAAAGCTAAAAAATGGGGTTTTTATGTTAGTTGCAGATTCTTTTTTCTTATTGATATATTTCTTTGTGGGTAATTTGGCCTTTGGCCTAGTCCGTAGGCTGGACTACCCAACCACCTACCCGATTACTGCCTTAGATGGTATCATCTTGACAGTTGAGTGAAAGAGCCTTGCAGGAATGGAACCAGTGACATTGGACCACAAAGCTAACATAGCCCCATCCATAGCCTATAGCCTAATTATAGTCCTAAACACACTAAAGTAGACAAATAACAGTTAGTGTCCAGTTTGTAAATAAATCTGAGACATTTCTGAATTATAACCTTTAAACATTTTTGAACAATAACCTTGAGAAGTATTTGTGAAGGCCCAACCAAACCCTTTTCCAAGCATTAAACGTTGGAATCAAGCAAACCTAATCCTAGTAAATTTGAGACTTAAACATAACATGATGTAAGGCTTATCCAATCCAGTTGTTGTAAAACATCTTGTGCCAATTTATATAGTTAGATGGCAACCAAACTTCTACTTTTGTTTGAAGGACTTACTAGCCACTTTAAACTGATTTGGTGTCTTATTTATATAGATAGATGCCAACCAATACTTGTTTGAATGACTTACTAACCTTTTCAAACTGATTTTGTGTTTGATTTATATAATTAGGTGCCAACCGATACTTCTACTTGTGTTTGAATGACTTATTAGCGCTTGGTGGGGGTGGCAACTTTGCTTTGTGCTTAGATGGAGATTTGTAAGTTTCTCAAGTAATTGTGCCATATTGAAGTTCTAGCCAATTGTCTGTTTTTTAGTGATAGAGAAGTATTGGTAGATTCTTTTTTCCTGATTATAAATTTTTCATTGGAAAGGTTAAGTGGAACTAGTGGGCCTTGTGAAACATTTGGTAACTTATGCTTGGCTCGCAGTCCAGAGTTTGAGTTGAAGAATGTTGAGGTAATCCTTAATGTTCTTATCCACTTTTAGTTGGCTGGTTTAATGAAATTCATTAACCAAATCATGTTATTACCTTTGAGTTTTTTTGGATGTGGAATCTTTTCTCTTTGGCCCATTCTTTGAATATGCTTTGATTTGTCATATGATATTTTGCCAGTAGAACAGTGGTCAGAAAGCAGAAAGCCGAAAGCCACCCTTTTAGTAATTTATTTCTAAAGCAGAAGGTTTTATATATATATATAAGATAAAATTCTATTCACTAAAAGAAAGACAAAAACCTCTATACACATAGGGTATACAAAAAGAGCCAAACACAAAACTATAAGGAAACCAAGCCGAAGTTTGAAACATAGATTGCTGTTCAAACCAACCTATGAGTGCTTGAATGTAGACACAAATTATTGTGAAAACCAATTTTCGTAGTTTATTGAAATGGATGTACTTTTCTCAAATAGGACAACACAAGAACCCCTCCTTTAGGTAACTCAACTCAACCCAATAAGACTCAATCTCAACTACAAGGAGTTGACTACATGAATTCTTTTCATCCTTATTGCGATTCAACTCTATCAAAAGCCATGTCCTCTATCAAGTCCCTAACAAACATCCTTTCTCACCACCTCTAACCACAACATTTTGTGTTATATTTATACTCTCTAACATCTGTTTGCATCTATATGTCCTAAGCTGCAAAGTTTAAACTTTTGGATATATTCTGTTATATTTTAAATCTAATGAGTTTCATTTTTCTGTTCTCATCTGTGCAGCTGTGGGGGTTCACGCATTCATCACAGTATCTTACCTGAGACAAAGGCCTAGATGCTTCGTTCATTTATATCTTTCTAAACTATTTATTTTCCCATTCTTTATTCTTTTTCTTTTCATGTTCCCCCCCATGCTGGCCCCTTTAGATCCAGGTCGTCTCTAATATTACATGTGATGGTTAAGTGTTGCCCTGTTGGTTAATTATAAAATTTCAATGTGCAATATTCACGAATTTGACTATATCAAGCTATATGTTTTCTAATACCCTGGTGTCTTTTTAAGTAATTTTACATTTTTATGAGGGGCGGCGGGGGTTTGGTTGGTTGATCCATTATCCCCCCAGTATTGAATTAAATAATGGCAGAACGACGCACATAAGGACTAATAGGGACTATTAATAGTTTTATTGTACAACCCTCAAAGGCACTTAGCCAATGCGCTGTAGCTCAGATATTTTACAGCCCTCAAGGGCTCTTTGGCTGCATTGCCGCAATCTTACCCAAGGGCACAGTATCTCATAAGGTACAGCTCACACCCTGTAGCTAGTGGCATTAACACAACAGAACAACAATATACGGACATTATATTGAACTTGGATATTAAGAATCAAAGTTAATCTCAAGAAGAAACGACAAGTATTCGGGAGACTTTATCAAAGCGCCACTTCAAAAGCATGTTAGGTACAGTACTGAAAGAGACTCTGAAAGCTCCCCAATTTTGTATTAAGCCGACATAAGCTTCTCTCTCTCACTGCATTTAAGCATTTAAAATTGGCATACACAGATCTGCCAATGCACCGTATTTAAAATAAAAACATTTAAGCGTTGATATAATAGGACAAAAAAAAAAAAAAAAAAAACGTGCAATAACAATACTTGGAAGTTACAGAATACAATATTATACCTAAACTATCCAAAATACACCATACAGTTCCATGATTATGGCAATCCAATTAGAGAGTAACTAACCATGCACTCGGCAAAATCTCATTGTGAACAACAAAACAATACTAGGATGGAATGGGACAGCGACTGCTTTTGACAGTTTTGATTAAGAGAGAATACAAAATATAACTTGCGCCAATAAGTCAGTTTCATAGTCTCAAGCTCAGTAACCGTGCACCTAGGTGCGTGCCGCACAGTTCCAAAGGGTGTACCAGCTCCACACCCCTCTTTCCATATCCGCTTTCTTTGGAATTGGAGAGGAGCTAACACCAAATAATTAATTATGACAAACCTCACAAACTTCTTCAGCAGAGTACATTTACCCAGCAGTAGCAGTAACTACAGCTGCAGGAATGCCCAGAGCTCCGCACCCAAAAATCGGGGGTGAGTTGACATCACTTCATGACTCTAATGGACCATCGTCTCCAGGCAGGCCAAATATGCGCAGGTTTCGATCCATTGATCCTACTGCTATGTATTTTGCATCCGGACCAAATTTTACACAAGTCGCTTTACCTGCACACAACCAAATTAGAAGTGACCATCAAGGAACTTTGACTATAAATCAAGAGCATAAAAGATTAATAATGATGATTTAACCATAAGAAAAAAGCAACACCAGCAGTAGTAGAGAGAGAGAGAGAGAGAGAGAGAGAGAGAGAGAGAGAACCTGTGCCAGACAAATCAGGAAAAGTTTTGATACAATTCCATTCTGACTTAACATTGGCAACTTGGTAAACTCTGCAAAAGCACAGCCTTAACTATCAGTTCCAAAAAGTTTTGCTGGAAAAATACAATTTAAAAACAAAACAATAGTTCATGTGACCAATGGTATTTTGCCCGTAAAAGCAAACTGGAAAACCCTTTATTTCTTGTTAACCTAGAAAGAATTTCATGAAGTCTATACCAAACCCAGCATGACCCACCTTATATCTGAGCCCGCAAGTGCAAGGTAATTTCCACTATGGTCAAATTCCACTGCAAGAACCAGAAAAAGAGCTTGAATGATACATAATTCTTCACACATTCGCTGACTCCTATCAATAAGAAATAAAGTAGAGGAAGACAGAGCAAAGTTTTTTTCCTTTTTTTTTTTCTCCCTTCTATCACTAACATAAGATCACACTATGACAGCACAACAATCTCTCTATAAGAAACAGGAAATAAAAAAGAAGAAAAAAAAAAGAACAATACTAGATCAACCACCACAAAACCTTTTATGCATGAAAAAGAAAACAAAACAAGTAGTCAAGCCTCCCAACTATTTCAACTAACTCAGGTTAGGGTTACTTCCACCTTACGGAAAAAAAAAAAAGAAAAAAAAGAAAAAAAAAAAGAGAGAGAAAACAGAAAAGAAAAACACACACAGAGATGCACGCACACTTCTTTTTTCAAACTAGTTTATAGTTTATACATGAGACATTATAGTCCATAGTATGATTTCCCACAGCTAAATCACTCCATAGGCCATGAAAATAGCAGTTGGGCATGGAGATACTGACATACCAGAGTTTGTTGGTGCATTTGAATCATATGGCGTAAAGGTTCGGAAGTTCCTCAACTTTCGCAGATCCCACAGCTTAACTCCATCATTAGCTGCAGTCTGAACGGAGGAGACATAAAAATCAGAACAAGGCATGCTCAATCCTCTCCGAATTGCGCATTAATTGGTAGAGAAACACATACCGCAAGAAAGTAACCATTTTCTGAGAAAGATATGGCAGTTACAGCCCCAACATGCCCATCAAATCTTGCAACATTTGCCTGCGAACCAATAAATGGAAGCAAGAGAAGTGGAATGGGACATAATATTGGAACAAATTCAAGTCAAACTTGCAAAAGGTAGCTTAATACCTGACTTTTCACATCCCAAATTTTAACAAGAGCCTCTGAGGTGCCTGTTCCAAGAATGAGACCATCAGGATGAAATGCTGCCGATGTGTAGCCCTCAGTTCCCGAAGCATCCGCAACCTGCAGAAAAATCATAAAAATGACCCGGTTCAGAAGTTATGAAGGGTAGGAAATAAATTAAAAATATATATACACAGGAGAGAGATAAAGAGAGAGAGAGAGAGACCTGCGTCAGACATAAACCGGAAGAAAGATCATAAAAGCACCATGTATTGTCGAGTGAAGCAGTCACAAAGTAGTTATTGGTGGCATGAACGGTGACAGCTTGAACCTGACAGAGTTCATAGCTATGTCATTCTTGGATAGCTAAAAAAATGATCTTTAATTGACATCATACAGTGTATGATGTTTACTAATAAAATGAATATTTGCATGGTCAAGAACATATATGATGGATCTGCAACTCGCATAAGAACAACTGAGGAGATACAAGTGAAGTTCCCAACTACTGTACAATTAAATGAGGGTGCATCAAGCCTCTATCTTTCCTGCAATCGTTATAAATAAATTCCCCAACCATGGGCAGGTTTCACAGTGTATGATGTTTACTAGCAAAATGACTTTGACTAATGAGACTAGATAAAGGTAAACGTTAAAGGGTGGACCAATGTTGCCACAATTCGCTAGTACCCTCATGAACTGCGACCTGGATTGCAAGATCCAAAACAGGGTACACTTCCATTCCATAATACTATATTTGGCGACCTAAAAAATTCTCATTTCTTCATTTAATTACTCCTTCTGCAAGGCAATTTTTTTTTTTTTTTTAAAAAGTATCAGAATCCTAATAGAATTTTAACTTTATAATAATATTTCTTCTAACATCTTTTATTAAATGAAAAGAAAACTGTTATTGCATTTAGAGCTACCTTATCACACACAAACTTCTAATTAAGAAATCTTAACAAGCAATCTAAATAAAATACCTCCGCAGTATGATCCTTCAAGATGTGCCTACAATCATAGTCACCATTTTCAGACCCCTGCCACACACGAACAGTCTGCAATGCCGTAAAAGGGAAAAAAATCAAATATTGGCTGTCAGCTAAAAACACAGACAAATATAAAGAATAATATAGAAATCGTGAGTAAATCAATCAAGTTACTGAGATATAATAAAACATTGAAATACACAATCTAATAGGCAATGGAGTTGTTTAAGAGATGGAGTTTAAGCTAAACAGCATGCAAAGTTCTCAAATCTTTCCACTCATTGTTTTCTCTCCAAGTTGAGCTTTTCAGGTAAGACACTGTTGATACAAATTTTGAAAGTATTAACCTGAATATCCATATCACCAAGTATCTCATTTTGATTTCATTAAAGAAATTCCTATTTTAGGTCGATTCAAATCAGACCTCAAATTGCACCATCTGTTAAAAATTGAGGCCCACATAATACACCAATCTTTGTAGGGAGATTTGTGATTTAGCTTCTTAAATGGGTGCAACTTTTCCTTGGATCTGTAGATCAGCAAATGAAGATGCTTACTATTTGGCCAAGAGAGGAGCTAATAGTTTGGTGATTTTCTAGGGAGGTTATCTTCCCCCATAGCCTTTTCCTTGTCCAGTGTCCAAGTTTCTTCTTCATTTGATTGCCGTTTCTTTTGAAAGCAGATCTCTTCCTCTTTCTATCTCCTTTTCTTTACAATAAAGCACTTAATTTCTCATCAAATGGGAAAAAATGACACAATATTTTTTCCATGAAACGTCTCTTTATGCACACACAAGGAAAAGGCTAAAGAAAGCCATAGAACACCTTCACTTACAGGCATCTACCTCAGTAAATTGTATCTCTTTCCGCTAGAGTCTTAAGTTTTTCATTCTAGAGACCGTTGACGATGGAGACTCTCTTTTTATATGAAAGCAACTCATAAGAATTCTTCATCAGACTCTCCTCCCTTTAAGATCAATCCTGGCCCTTTTATTTGGTTCTTCATTTTGGATTCTAGTAAAACTAATTATTTTCTCCCCCAGGATGGATTTTTTTTTTTTTTTTTTTTAATAAGGTGATGATAGGTTATTGGTGAATTGCCTTTTTTATATTCCCTCATAAGAGAAATTTCAAAAAAATTAAGAACAAAAAACACCAATTTAGGTGGAATTTTAATTTCTTTATTTTTTTTTAATTCTTGATAGGCAACAAGAAATTTTATTGAGGTGGAATTTTAAATCCCCCAAATCCCTCATTTTAAATACCTTCGAGAATTTCACAAATTCTACCTTCAAGAATTTTACAGTAATAGTATATTCCTCTGGCTTCAAGAAAAAGGCATAGGATGTTAAGCTGAGATTCTCAATAGCAAGGTCTTACAGTCTGTGAATGGTGTTATACATAAAGATTCTCCATTATTTCCATCCTTTTTTAAGGCCCAATTAGTGACTCCCAACCCTCGAGAAAAATAAGGAAAAGAGCAAGGAGTCCAATATGTCAAACATTTTATATATTTGACCAAGTTTCAACATAAATTGTCTTTTCAGAAGTACAAGATAGCACATTTTATGTTAAATGATCAAAGAATTTAACACATCAACTACTGTTTCATCATTATCAGTAGAATCAAGTATCAACACCCAACTTTAAGTCCGCATGCTATGCACCAGCTTAAGTGGCAAAATCAGACTGGCAGCTTTAGGGTTTCTGATAGTAAATAATTCAGTTCCACCAAGCAAATATGCTTTTCCAATATTTTTTTGTTAGTGAGCGTGGGTGTGTGGGTGGGGGGGCGCGGGCAGGAGGGAGAGGAATATAAATGCAGCACAGGTAAGACAAATCCTAACCATGAACATTGAGGCCAGTAGAAAATGGTCATGGCTTACCTTATCTGCTGAGCCTGTTAAAAACATATCATCCTTATCTACAAATCTGACACTGGTAACCTACCAAAGAAACAACATGAGATCAGCCAAGAAATTTTGAGTGAAAGACAGAACTCCGGTACTTAAACAAAGAAAAAGAAAAAACCTTCTTTGAGTGACCACTGAGGGTAGATAAGATCTGTCCTGATGGTCGATCAAAAAGTACAGCATTTGTATCAACCCCTCCGGTTGCAATGATATCCTGACAACCAGAAAAGAAAATGCTTCAATCAGATTTGAGGAACTAATGAGATAAAAATCAGCATCGGAGCCCATTAAATATTTTTGGAGCTTCAAAAGAAGGCTGAATAAAATTGCCGCAGATTCAAAAATAAAAAAATGTTCAAATGCAACAAGAGACTTTGAAACTTAATGAAACAATTATCCCCAGCAGAGAGCGAGAGATAGCATTCCCCAGTTCTGAAAGATGCAGGCATAAAGCAAGGTCTTGTAAAAATAAACCTTTATAATAAGTTTCTGGAAAAAAAAGAGTCATGGAAACAATGTTGCAAGCAAGTAGCCTCCGACACCTTTAATTCTATAGGGAAAGCCTTCAACTAATAAAAAGTCCCAAAAGAATTTTGAGCACTACATGCATAACATAGTATTTGAATTCATTGTTAATCTATTAGAAAGAAAAATATGATAATAAAAGCAGCTCACACAAAAAGATGTGCATATTTGGAACAATTCATGCTCCAACATAACCTCAACCTGTCTTTTTCCTTCCCTTTTTTATTTTATTTTTTTTGGCGGGGGGGGGGGGGGGGGTTTCCAATTAAAAGCAGCTTCAGTCAGCGTAAAATATGAGACCCAAGGCAGAACTAACCAACCTAAATCAAGTTGCACCCCTGGAAGAAACCCAAGGTTTTTAAATTTTTATAGAATAAGAAGTATATTTGAAACAACCTAGGGTGAAGAAATGGTTAAAATAGTGCTATTGTACATTGTTCAAACATTACTGCACTGAACTTCTACGTTGTCATATTTCGGATTTATATACTAGCACTTTTCTATAATTGTAAGTTTTCTTTATTAGCATAACATATTGATAGTTAGCTTCATTTTGTACAAATTGTATTTGCATCTTTTAATGAGTGATTTGTCTATGTATACCCATGTCAATGCTCGTTTGTTATTAAGTCTTCAATGTTAGACACCTCACATCCATGCCAAACTTTGGTATCCATGTCAATGTCCTCATTACATAGCATGATAATAGTTTAATGGATTGGTGCAAAAATGGTAGGCAATATTGGCGCGAGACACAAAAATGCTAATAGTTAATGGAAGTACATGTCATACCTTGGAGTGGTGGATATCAATAGACAAAATGCCTGGTTTGCTAGTTTTGTGAAGGGGATGACTAGAGAGCTGGGTATACCTCTCCAGAGCTTCAATAGGAGCCAATGTTGGAGGAGTCTATAAATAAAACCAGGGAGGAAAAAATAAATAAAATACAGAAGCATAAAATGCTAGACAAACACCTTAACTTTATTTATCTGTTCCTATTAGAGAATGAATCAAAGAAACTATTAGAGATGAAAATGTGAAAATCGATTAATAAAAAGAATGACCTTTCTAAGTTTCAATGAGTACCAATACTAACCAAATCACGGTAGTTCTAAATCATCACAAAGAATACCTGCCGCTTTTTCCGCAGCTGTGAAAGTGCCGCATTACAGTCTGTTAACTCTGCAATGATGTTTGCAGAAATTCCAAGACGGATTTTCTTTCCACCAGGACCCAAATCCTCATCCTCAGTAGCTGTAATGACAACAATAGGACAAAAGTACAGAATAAGTTACATAGCAACTACAATATATGTGTGTGTTTGTGTATGTGTATATATATATATATATATGGGTCACGTTCCCCTAATCATTCTTTTTACCATTATTCCTACCATCCGTTTTCAAAACACTTATGTGGATCGAATATTTTGAGAAACCGACTGTTGGATTATATACTCTTCTTATCCAAGTCATATATGCCAAAAATCATATTGATCCAACGTCAGATTTAAAAAAATCTCACATTAAAAAAATGCGATGTTTTTAATTATAAAATTATAATAATTTTTCATAGTGGCATTTTTTAGGAACCAACCGTTGGATCACTATGATTTTTGGCATACATAATGTATATAAGTAGAATATCTAATCCAACAGTCCGTTTCTCAAAATATTCAATCCACATTGGTGTTTTGAAAACGGATGGTAGAAATAATGGTAAAAAAAATGGTTAAGAGAACCTATCCCTATATATATATATATATCCTAGAAGCATGCAAAGCAAGAACCTCTTTTCCCGTTGCTAATGGCAGAAGCATTTACAGCAGTCGCTATTGATGCTGACATCGGTATCTGTCTTTCTGCCTGCGCCAGTTGTGCCCTTGCTTCATCCCTTTCTTTTTTTAGTCTTGCAATTACCCGACAAGCAGCATCATGCTGCCAGTATATGACAGATTAATTGGAGAACCAAAATATATTCAGTTAAGTAAAAGTGAAAACTTGCATTAAATATAAAATAATTGGCAGAAAGAGGAAGTGAAGGATCAATGTGTAGTTCCACCACAAAATGGTGGCAGAAAAATTAAAACAAAGAAAGAAAAGAAGAAAGACTAAGCCTGCATGACCAGAAAAGAAACAAAATAAAATCTGCATAGCATTAGAAAATCATAAACCCCAACATTTCTCTATGAACTTATTCATAGCATTAAGATATAAAAAGTATGTTCAAATGAAGCACTCTATGACAATAGTCACATAAACTCTCATGATGTAAAAGGGAGAGAGACATAATTATGATGATATAATCATTTAATACCAGATTTGTTCTGGTATAAAATTACCATGACCTGCTTCATCTATTACTAAAGAAAGAGACTAAAAATTTTCTTCCAAAATTTTGGAGAAGGAAAGTCAATGGTTTGCTCTCAGTCAAATCCTTTGTTGAGGTCCAGTAAGAGTTTTCCAGCTAGCAGGGTGTAGGTGCCAATGGTTACTCCGAGGATGGCCTTTTTTTTTTTTTTTACGGATAGAAACACATAATAAGTGACTAACAATAGATAGTATATTGAAAATGAAGTTTGCTATACCAAATCGTTGTGAGATATGTAAGGCGAAGGCAAAGACAGTGGATTATCTTCTTTTACACTGCTCAGTGACACAAGAAATATGGAGTCATTGTCTAAGGTTCTTTGGAAAACAATGGGCAATGCCTTTTTCTGTGAAGTAGTTGTTAAGAGGGGTGGGGTGCATGAGCAATCGAAAACAGTGTTTATCAGTTTGATCGATGGTCCCACATACTATTTTTTGGACTCTTACGGAAGGAAAGAATCTGAAGAATCTTTCAAGGAGAGGAAGAATCGATTTTGCACTCGAAATCCAATGCAGCTAGAAAGCTTTTTTCATGGAGACGTTTTTTTTTTTTTTTTTTTTTTAACTCACACGAGTCTTTTCGCCTGTTTTTTGAGCACTTTGCTATGGTATTTTGTTATTTTTGTATACCCCACAAGTACAACGATCATTTTTTTTTTTTAACTTTTTTTAGATTGTTAATAACATACATACTTCTACCTGATCAAAGATAGATAAATAAATAAATAAATAAAAGATTTACAGATAAATAAATAAAAGAGTTGTGATTCCCACACACAAAATAGAGTGATGCAGAAGGATTACTGTGCGTTTAACATCTTAAGTGCCCATGAATGTAAGCAAGTACAGTAATAGTTTGAGTTTTTAAATTTAGTAGGTTTTATACTCTTTAGTAGGTTATGCAAATAGACTCCAAGGGCCATAATTTTCTACCAGTCTACGCATTTTTAGAAGAAGAATTGAAAAAATTGTCATTTTTCATAACCCAGTTCAATTTACATTACACAGTATTCCCTTTTGTTGTTGAGAGTATTCGCTCTAGATCCACAAAACAAACAAACAAAAAAAAGAGAGAAGAAGAAAGAGCTATATTCTGTCGCACCAACCATTTTAAACAGGATTTACTACAATTTGATGATTCATGCTCATGAGAAAGATGGAGCTGCATAACTAATTGACCATTTACTAGACAGGAATGAAAGAAAGGAAGAAACAAAAGGGAAAACGGAGGTAAAGAGACAGTATATTTCATTTTCAAGTAACCAATGGACCATATACTACACTTTCTTTAATAAAAACAGAATATGATAACAGATCAAAACTTTACCAGTCCAATAAGCTAGCCACTAATACCTGGTATAAAGCATGACTTAGCTCTTGCCTTGCCGTATGTAGTTGTTGCTCCAGCGCAAAGTTGGCTAACATTAAACTATCCCATTCCTATAATTAGAGGAAAAAAAAGTTTAAAACCAAAAAGCTTATAGAAAATCAAAATTCAAATGATGACTTTTTCTTGAAAAAATAAAAATAAGGCGAAGCTACCGTAACCAGTAAAACTATTAGCAGAACATTCAAACAAAAATTGATAGAAAGTGTACAGTGACATTTACATCATTTTATTTTTTAGATAAGCAACAACTTTATTCAAACAAAATAGAAAGGAGGACAAGACGTCCCACTTGCAACAGGGGAGAAAAAAAAAGTTTACATTCTCATCCATAATTATTCACTAAGGAACACCCATAGCTCAATAAAGAGATGTAAGGACCACCTAGCCCATATCTTCGAGCCTCCCAAACATTTAAACCCAAGGAATGAAAAATGTAACTGTGACAGGAAACTTTGGGATACAATAGTATAATAGCAAGGCAATATCAAAAGTAAACATAGAAATCCAAATTTACATTTTACATCTGTTTTGCATAGCTGCTCTCAATGTTAATCACCATCACATATCCAGCCCAAGGTACTCAATTATGTAGCATTGTAGCCAAATCATCATCAATGAGAAGCATTGGATTAATCGTCAAGATAAAAACACTGTTAAATTCTGCCAAGAATGGTCACCAACCATGACTCTTTTGGCCTAAGAATAATAATGATTATAATGATGGTGACAATGAACGCAGTGCATGTAAACAACCTTCAAAACTTGAATAAAATTGGAATGTTGCAAGAGGAAATATAATAGAATTAAAATAAAGCATCTGTATTCCGTGACAATTTAAAATAAAAGGAAAGAAAAGAGAAAATACACACAATTATGAAACATAGAATATTCTGGAAAAAAAAAAAAAAAACATTATGTTTGAGTGCCTACAGAAAGTACAGAATATTAAGATTTTCAATAAAGCTAAACAATAAATGCTGAAAACCATGGAAACAGGTTTAGAGATCGGAAACACATACAATCTGAAACATTCCAAGCATCCCAGGGATGCTCGCAGCCTGTACTGGCCTGGGCTTTACTACCTGCATGAAAAACCAATGAAAATAAGCAACAACATACAATTGCAATACGAAAAGCAATAATAAAAACATTAAAAGAAATATAAAACCAATAATAACATTGAAAACGAAAGAAAATAAACATCACTAACCATACCTTTCCTGTTTTGATTGGAACAATGTCATCCATAGTTAGGGGCTCCCCCGTAATTGGGCATTTTCCATAATCCTGGATAGAAAACAATCAATGCAGCCTCTTATTAAATTGAGTATGGAAATTACTTCCAACAATGATATAAATCAATAGAAGCGGAATCAAAAATGCGTGATAGCAAATGAGAATTAGAAAAAGCAACCCCATTTGGTTGCTGAGAAAATTAGGAAAATAAAAGATTTTAAGCTTATGTTTTATGTTGCTTTGACTCCCAAGTAATGTCAAATTGAACTCAAGTAAGCCAAATAGCAGTATTAGTCTCAGCTAAGTAGAGTTCTTTTGTTCTCTCAAATCCTGAATAATGAATAATCTCAGTAACCAAACAGAGCATAAGGGAAAAGTAAACAGAAACCCTAGAATGAAAAGAAAACCAGCATACCGATATGTGCCTCTCAATCAAACGCCTCTCGAAAAGTAGGCCAGAACTCTTCGAAATCACCGGTTCTTCCGGCACCTCGCCGGAGACTGCACGAACAAAGCAGAAGAAGTAAGAACGGAAATCAAGCAACAATGAGTATACCATTTAACACATAAATGAGAGACAAACGTAAATAAATATACATATATAAATGGAGAGAGGGGAAGAAAGAGTTACTAGAACAGTTCATGGTGGCTGAGAGCTAGGGCTTCTCTTCGAGCTGCTGGTGTTCGAAGATCAGTGCGGAGAGAGAGAGAGAGAGACTGGACTAGAGATACTATAGTAATAATAATGGATCCGAGCATTCGCCTTACATATGGGGCGGGCTGATGGATGGGCCGAATAGAAAGTTATTGCCCCTGAGTTGGGCCAGGCTTTTCCATATTCCCCAGATTTATGTGGAAAATTTTTAGGACCCGTTTGCATTACCTTATGCTAAAATCACTTTTGGTTAACTATTTTTTTACATATTTCTCTAAAATTATCTACAAATTATGTCTTCACATATCAACATTTTCATACTAAAAGTTGGGGCATCCTAACTTTTACCACAGTCACTAAAAGTAATTGTGGTAAAAGTGTTGTAGGCCACATGTTAGAATATCTCAATTTCTTACTTAAATCCTTACTCAAATTTCAATTTGAATGAAAAAGTCCAAAAATTATTCTTCAATCCTTAGTCAAACTTATATCAAATTTGAGTTTTACTTAAATTATTATCTAAAGTGAACTTGATTCAAAAAATTTGAGTAAACCCAAATAAACCAAACCCAAAGTGAGTTTGACTAAGAAAATTCAGTAAACCAAATAGGGCGGTTGGAAGCCATCTTCCCCACCAAACCTCATTCTTCCCCACCATCGATGGCTACCTTTACCAAACTGTTCCGCATGCTCGATCTCGTCGATACCACCATTACAGCTGTTTTGCAGCAGCCCTCTTCCCACCATCTCTCTCTCTCTCTTTCTCTCTCTCTCTCACAGGGAAATTTTTCTTTGTTTTGCCTGCAAATAGGTCAGAATTAGGGAAAGGGGTGTGTTTAGGCAGTGTTTGAGTAAATTACTGAAGACCTCTATATCAAATCAAGAATTTTACTCAAATTAAGTAAGAATAAAAGTAAATGGTTGGAAATGGCCTTATCCACAAAAGGTTATGTATCCAAATGATAGGCTCTTTTAAGGTGTGTGATTGAACTTTGGCCTGCTATATGAATCTATCATGTGTATGTTTCCTTTCATTTGACAATCGAAAAATAAAATAAAAGAAAATAAAACAAAGGGTTCAATATCTATAAGAAAAAAACTTGTCTATTTTTCTCGCCCAGTACCAGAGAGAGAGAGAGAGAGAGAGAGAGAGAGAGAGAGAGAGGATGTCAATTGTAAGTTCAAAATCTTGGGTTTTCAAGTCACTATTTTTGACAAAGCAACATATTTGCTGTATTTTAACTTACTATATGTTAGTATTAAACGTTGATTAGTTGGTTACGACAAAGATAGATTTCAAACAACTAACCCTTGCATTATGTAGTACGTGAAGCTCTATAAGCATTCTGCTCTTAACACTATGTTTGGATTGAGAGAGTTGGAGAGAAAGGGGAGGAGGGGGAGAGAAAGAGGGTCGTTTTTCGTTCTCTCCAAATCGGGGAGAATTGGAGAGAAGAAAAGAGAAAGGGAGTTTAAGAGGTGCATTTTTACAATTTTGCCCATGCCAGTTTAAGAGGTGCTTTTATTTTGTTTTTATGTAAGTGAGGGCAATATTATAATTTACACCTTAAAATCTTCTCTTCTCTTCTCTTCTCTTATAAAGGCTATCCAAACAAGGCAGAGAGAAAGTCATTTAACTTTCTCCCCTCTCTATCCAAACAAGGTGGAGAGAAAGTTATTTAACTTTCTCTTCTCTTCTCTTCTCTTAATGAGTTTCTCTTCTCTTCTCTCCAACTCTCTCAATCCAAACATAGCCTAAATGTATAATATGTATAATAAGCTCTCTTTCATGCAAGATGGCACACACATGGCCTATCACATCTCATGGAATGATTGAAAAATGATGAAAGTATGAAAACAATCACCCCAAATAAAAGATATGATAAAAAATAAATAAAAAAGAAGCCTATTTGAGCTCGATGGAATGCCTTCCTTCCGCACTTCTTCAATTTCATTTGTTAGAATAGTAATGCCAACTATACCCTTGACAAAAATAGGATGCTGTTATAAGCTGTTACTTATATAAACTAGAAAGTTACGAAATTTGATCTCTATAGGGCCAAATACGAAGCTTATTTTGAAAAATTGACTATTGCATTAAATGAACTACTTATGAATATCATGTTTACAAAAAATTACTGTGGTCCAACGGTCGGTTTCTGAAAAATGTCACAATGAAAATTTGTAACTTTTTGTTCTTTAAAATATCACCAGGTTTTTTCCATTTAATTACTGTAATTTTTGGCAAATGCAGGGATAGATTTGTAGAAGTCGGAGGCTTTTGGTTATTCAAAGGCACTTTTGGTATTATAAATATTAAGGAAGAAGAAGTTTTTAAATGAGGGGCATTTATGTCATTAAAAACATATAACTTAAGAGGATGGGGTGCAAAACGCTAAAGTTGGAATGCAAATATCATTTCCCAAAAAAGATTTGAAATTAAATATGGGTATATGCCAATGCGTAGAGGCCTATTGAAAAGTACAGGACTCTCTACCTACATTTGGAAGAACAATGCAAGGACAGGGACATGAATTATTTGTAAATGGGTATACGCCAAGTTATGTACGTCGTGCATAAAAAAAGAAAGACATAACAAGCAGTCGGCATCTTGGTTTAGTGCAAATATCTCAACCTAAACGTGCACATAAAAACAATTCATGGAAAATTATTCTTATAAGGGATATCTCATTTTAACTAAAATCAGTTAATATTTTTGAGCTATTGGATTGAAATTTTGAGATGAATCATGCATTAAGTGAATGAGAATCAAAAGAGTTGTGTTCTTAGCTAATTTTAGTTAAAATGAGGTATAACTGATAAGATCAGAACTCATAATATTATCTAGTAGTTTATAATTAATTAGCATGTAATTAAGCACCGCCCCAAGTGAGAATCTTGGCATAAATGCCACCATGTGAGGGGAAGTTCAGCCGTACACTGCCTTACTCTTTTCATCCCCTCAATGTTTGGAATATGTTTCCATCTTTCACTGATTGAGGGCAAGTCATATATATTAGAGCAGAACGTATATAATCTTATAGATCGATTCCATCGAAATAAGCTGATATTTTCTCCCTTTGTAGGAATCCCATCGAACACTTGAATGATTTCATGTTGTCGAATTTTTTCCTAAACGGGAAAGAATGGAAGCTCTCTAGAAGGGAATGGTAGACAACTAAGGTATAAAGATTGCATATATCAAGTGAAAAGAAGTTGGGTAGAATATATATAGCACAAGGATAGGCTCAAATTTGTAAAGCAGGTGGAAGCAGGAAATGACCCATCTTTTGCATGTTAAGCAGTGGCACAAGGTGTGTTGAGCTTATTTTGCATGGTTTAGAGCCTCTTCTGTCAAAGAAATTAAAGCAATGGGATCAATATTATTCCTGTGCCATGACTGATGAGGAGTTTGAAGAACCGTATTACTTATAAAAAGATGAGTTTGATCGATGCAAAGCAACCTAGCTAGTAAATATATAGGCTCTTTTTTATGGGTGATTATGTAGTTGGGCTATCTTTATACTGACTTGGGAATCCAAGATGGCTGAAGCTATCTACCATGGTGATTTACCTAGCTCATGCAAGCAGGGTATAGACCTAGCTTGGGCACATTGGGTTGTGGCCAAATTTTTGGAATGCATGCAGGCAAAACATGATTGATGTTTAGATTCACTTGATTTCTTAATTAGCAAGCTAAAAACATTGGGTGATGCTATTCTTAAAAAAAAATTTACCTAATCTTTTTTTCACATCTGACGCAACGTTACCACATTAAGTTTTTTTTGCTACTTTTTATTTATCTAAAGATTATATATATATATATATATATGTTATGATCAGCAAAACTTGACTTTAACTAAAGTCAGTAAAGAACACAAGTCCTTGGATTGGAATCTTGGGATGAATCATCCATTAAGTGAATGAAAATTCAATGGCTTATGTTCTTTGCTGACTATAACACTTATATATATATATATATATATATATTCCAGTTTAGCCATTCACTCCTCGCAGAGTTGGCAATTAAAAACCAAATTAAATGGACAATATGTGTATGGTTTTTGTTTAATTAATATATTTTAGTTTGTGTGCTTGTTAAAAAAATACAAAAAAAAAAAAGAAAAAAAAAGAGGTTTTTTATTTTTGGAGTTGCATGCGACACCACCATATGGTCTACATCTACAATTGATATGGGGCCCAGTCAAAATGCTGTAGAATTTCAAGAAATTCTTCATACAAGCACTTGAAAATGAGGCATCATTTGGTGCATGTCAACAAATGCAGGGTTCCCAGTCCCTACTTCTATAATTTTACGACAATGATTTGGACAAATACCTCCTCTCTCTCTCTCTCTCTCTAATTTCGATTAGGGAAGAAGTTGATTTTGAGTTTTTGACAACCCTTAAGTGCAATGTTCGAAAAAATAGATGTTATGAATGAACTAAATAATTCTACTCCCTACAAAGACTTGCAATTAAGGTCGATCATTTATGACCCACTTGAACGACAATGCACATGGGGCCAATGGACTCATCAACTTGTGTGACATTCACTATTCTTATAGTACCTACTGGACAGGCATGATGCCTAAAGTATTCAACGACGACCGAAATTTCAGCAATTGGCTGTCGTTTTCACAATCTTTCAATGATCTCTTCTCCATGTTTTGATAACTCTAACCTCCCATCAAAGTATATGCCAATCTCCATAAACATAGATTTGCACACACTTTATATATATATATTAGATTAAAGAGCTAGGGATGTCAATTTTGAAGGTTCATCCGGGTACCCGTTCAGTCCCGTCCCTATTGGGACGGTTTTGGGGTCATCCTAATAGGGTCAGGAGCGGGTTTAAGATTTATTTTGAAAATCCTATAGGGTTCGGGGCGAGTTCAAGATGATGGCTTAAAAACCCGCCCTATCCCGATTATATATGTTTATATATTTTTATTTTATTATATTTATTTTATATGTATTTTACAATTAAGTCCCTCCTTGATAAAATGAAATTTCAATCATGTCCTTTAAGAAGTTTAATTTATTTTACTCTTAAAAGTAGCAATAATCTTTAATGTTCATCAATGTATTTTGTAATTTATTTTGGTGTTGAGAAAACTGAGGTAAATAGAAAGAAAATAGCTTTTGAAAATCACCTCAACTATGCCCAATATTGTATTTGGTTATGTTGAAAATGATTGATAATTTAATGTTCAGAGCTCTAGTTTCGTTTCTTTTCTTTATGTTTGTGGGGCATTATTGCATGCATATGCATAATCTTTACAATTTTTTAAGTTTATTTAGTATTGTTAGTTATATCAGTTTAAAATAAGATAGTTAATGCTCTGTCCCACCCCGACATAGTAAATGGGACAGGACGGTACGGTAATGGGATGAGGTCATTTAATTGGGACGGGAATGAAATTCTCAATCCTGACCCGTCACGGGTTTGGGATGGGAATGTGATGGGGTTTTCTTAAATGGGACGGGATTGAAAAAGAGGTGACCCGTCCCAAACCCGCCCCGTTGACGACATCCCTATAAAGAGCAAATTCATCACAAAAAAATCCAAAATTTTTAACTAAAAACACAATTTTAGCATTAATTCCAATGAGTGTGAAGAACAAAAAACCCAGTGGCACAATTAATTCCAAAAAAATGAAGAAAAATAGTATAGCACCAGACATTTTAACCTGAAATTAAAAATCACCCTAATGTGTCATGCTTTGAGTTGTGAGATCTCTTCTCTCAAATTGCTTTCCTCTTTTTTCGCACACTGTTCAAACCACGACACGTCAGGATTGTTTTTTATTTCGGATTAAAGTGTCGGGTGATATAGAATTGTTGAAAAATTAAACATGACTAGCTATGCATAAAGTTTAGGTATAATTACGATCGTTGAAAAAATATTTTTTTAGCGTCCTACTTTCCAAGGTACCAGTCAACTAATTAAAATCCTTCGCATTTTATCACTTCAATCAGCATGAATGTTATTTTCTTACAAAATATTTGTAGAGAAGCTAGACCCATTCAAACTAAGTTGATTTTGATGTAAAGTATAATCGAATGCTCATCGATGGCGGCCTATATACATATTCTTTTAATGCTTGCAGTGCAATACTGCTTTAATCTTATCACTCTAAACTGGATTGGAATTAGTTTTTCAATTGATGTGCCCCCTTTGATGGCAACATTAATATGTAGTTGTCAAAAAATCAAGAAGCTGGCCAGCATGTTCCATTATAAGCGTAGTAATTAATCAATTTGGCTTTTAGATATATGCGAATCAAGTGACCTGCACTTTGCGATTATCACAGTGATATATAACTGAAAGAAAGTTACAATTTACCAGTAAAATTCTCAAATTATCGAATGAACTTCTTCCAAGTCACTTCCAATATTTGACCAATAGATTCCAAATTATGTCCAAATCCATAAGGAAATGGCATGCATCAGTAGCGGGAATTACAGGAATACAGGCAGTATGGAGCTACTAGTTCATCACTTAAAACAAACCACCACAGACTCCTTAAAGGCGAAAATCGAACCCATGACCTCTTAAATGAGAGTCATGGGCCTTGACCAATTGGGTTAATCTCAATTGGTTCAGAATTAATTTAATTTGTTACTATGATTTACATCGAGTTGCTACAAAACCATGATTTAATTTTGTCAAATTTTTCAATTAATTAATTATTTTCATCACTTTCCAATTAAATAAAAGATAATTATAATTATTTTAACTTATTGATAATGTACTTGTGACCGATTTTTTTAAAAAAATGACAAGCCTTCGGGGCCATCAAGCATAACACCATCCAATTCCCAGGAAGTTTAATAAACTAAGGCAAATTATGCCAATAGGTCTAAGTTTTCGCAATATCACATGAACGAACCTCATCCAATGAATGTGGACATAATCCCCAACCATACACGTAATCCCCAAAAATATTACATAATCTCCAATCCTCAATTTTGGCTAGAATTCCTAATTCTCATAGTATTACATTAGCATTTATTACATGTCATTCAATGTCTTCTTCATAAATTTTTATTATAAAATATTTATAAAAATAATAAATAAATAAGACATGATGTGATATTTTAAAAAAGGTGATGTGATGGGTAATTAATGAGATGTTTTTTAGTTGGGGATTAGAGATTCTTCATAAGATTGGGGATTCTTCATAAAATTGGGGATTCAGTTTTAACTTGGGAATTGGAGATGGAGTGTTACAATGGAGATTTAGTTTATTTTTGGGAATTGGAGGATTATAGCTTATTTTGGAGATTTTGTATATTATTGGGGATTATTTTCAAATTTTGAAATTTATTTTATTTTTTTTGTTTTTTGTTTTTTTGACTGTTAGATTGGTATTGGTGTAGTTATTCATTTTACCTAAGGACATTTTAGTAAAAAAAAAAATTAACCTAAATATTTTTGGATGGGATTTATTCACGTAATATTGCGACTATAAATTGACCCTAGATGTTTGAAGCTTAGATGGAAGAAAAATATAATAAGTCAGTAGGTACTTTTAATTAATTCAATTATTTTTGTAGCTAGTGAGGTCACAACAACATTTCATTACAAAAAGGAAATAAAAATACATTATGATAACATAATACTAATATGAATGGTCACATTAATTAAAAAATAAATGAAAAATGAGTGAGAAAGATTAGTATTTTCTTATAAAAGAGAAATATTAAAGACTTTTATAGCTGACACAAAAGAGGCAGTCATTTGTAATTATCAAATTTAAATGAAGTGTAGTGAAAATTCAAACGAAATGAGACAGTAAAATGTAATTTTCCCCGCAAAGACAAACAAAAGCAAGAAAGAAAAAGAAAAAGAAAATCCATTGAAAATAAGTCGAATTGATTTTGAATAGAGGCCAATTAATTGGTCAACCCAAATTCTGCTCGACGGTTACAACAAAGGTAACATGTCAGCAACGTGCCACTTGTCGAGACGAGGTGGGCGCAAGCATATGGAGGTTGCCACGCAGTCAGCAAAACCAATTCGCGGCTCCCCGTCACCTTCGGGACTCACCCCCGTAAGTTTTCCAGGCCAGGCCGACGGCTACGTTCGGACATTATATATATATATATATATACAGTACATCCATGTGCGCAATATGTAACAGACTGTTTAACACCCCATCCCTCCTTATTCTTAGCTAACCACCATCCAAACAAAAACACACACACACTCTCTCTCTCTCTCTCTCTCTCTCTCTCTGTCTTTCTCTCTCTTCTCTCTCTCTCTCTCTCTTCTTTCTCTCTTCTTTCTCTCTCTCTCTCTCTCTCTCTGTCTTTCTTTATTGTTATAACAAAGGAGTTTTATCCTCCATAGGTTTTAGTCAGACATTGGAAGCTAAGAAGAGAGGCTCTTGAGAATAAGCAAATGGCATGTTCTCCACTGTGATATTAATAGATAGTACTGAGGAGGGAGCTTAAATTAATCAGCTGGTTCCGAGGAATTATTTGCAAAAGGAAAAGATGTTGCAGGACATGAATAATCATCCACAAGAACAGCTTCCAACCGTAAAACTCCAGACTATAATTTCTTTCAGCTTTTATTATATGTGTTTCATGCATAGTTACATTTCATCTTCGTCTTTACCTTCGCAAGCTTGAATTTTAATGCAAGTTCAATTTCTTCCGCTGGTTCACTAAATATTAAATAAATATTACTGTCTGCCATTTTTACTGCCTCCCCTTAGTACCTTACTTTTAGAAGAGGCGAAATTGGAAAAGAGGCTGTAAAAGTAATAGAATGTTATGTATAATTAACAATGCTCTTAATTCGATCACTAAATTACATATTTGAAATTGGTTTGCATTCTTTATTTTTTGCAACCTCATATTTGCTCGTGATAGATTAATTTAATCTATCTTTAGTATGATAGATTAACTAAATCATGCATAAATTAAGTGCAATTTTTTTTTTTCTTACTTTTTTGTTATTTTTCCCTCTATTTTATTGGTATATATTCTCCTTTGTTCAATATTTTCTGCGTCTTTAATTCATACATGTAATGGATCAAAGAAAAAGGAAAACATCCTCCTTGCTTCTCGTCCTCTAGCCTCCGGCCAAATTCTTGTTGTTTTAGAGAGAGATACGAGCTTTAAAAACCACACGTTTGGGAAACGTCAACTAGGACGTTCCCCAAGAAATTGTAATGTGAGCTATTGTTTTTTATTGAGTTGATAGTATGGTGACTCATAGGTTTTTACAATTAATATTAATACATATATAAGCGACCCAGTCACCAGTTTGGGCGACTCACTGAGTTAATAGTAGATGATATTTCAATCTTGTATCCCAAGCTCAATTTGCTTTTCTAAGGGCACCATCATCACTCAAAAGAAACCTAATCCTTAATTTCCTTGATGGGTTTGTTCAATTTTCTTTTGATTATTATAGAATAATTAGCTTTTTATGCTTCTTGTTTAAGTTTTTCTAATTTTGATTTCTTTTAGTAAGTTAGGATTGTTGATGAAAGGAACCTAGCTAGTGACAGCACTTCACATGTTTTTATGGCATTAATGGGTTTTTGTCAATGCATTTCAATTCCAATTGTTTGTTCAATTCTGGTCATTTCTATATCTTCAACAATATTATTATACCATAAGCTCCACTGCTATTGATTTTTGGTCATTTTTGGGTAACTTTACTTCCTACATGCCACATGGAGGCACAAATGCACATACATCTTTTTCTACTTTCATAATTTGTACAAAATATTCACCAAGGCACTAATTCTCCTAATGAGAATTTATGTGTCTTCTTATCAAATATGGACACCAAAAACTTGGTGCTTGGCATCATATCATGAATTAGGTAAGATGTCCACATAAATGTTTTGTTTTTCTTTTTTTTTTTTTCTCTAGTTGATCAATATTATTTGATTTAACCAGCATGAAGATGAGTTTTGAATTAAGGTTTCCGATACGTCGGTAATGAAGCTTCAGTACCATGCACCTATTATATAGGAACATCTGTGCTGTCCAAATAAATTGCCATAGATGCATCTTATAGAGTGATTTCTATGGTCACATAGTGTGAGATAGACATGATTCAATGGAAGTATATATACTTGAGGGAGGCGTATCATTTCTTGGATCATGGGTCCATGATGACCTAAATGGAAAAAGTAAAGTTGAAAAATACTAAATAGACCACTATTTTTTTTTCCTTTTTTTTTTCCCCTACCAAAACTACCCTTTCAAATCAAAGTTAACATTTTAGAAAGAAAGAAAAAAAAAAAAAATATATATATATATATATATATATATATTATAAAATTTTGGTGGGAGTAGGCATAAATTTAAAAAATTTTTGCTCGAAAAAAAAAAAAAAACCAGAATTACAATTTGAACCCACTTTTCCGGTACAAGGTAGGACAAGAAATTCCACCTAAGCTATAAGACGGGACAGTACTTTGACCATCCAAATGTCTCTCTCTTACAAAAAAAATAGCACCACATATGGCTGTTTGTCTAGCAAATTAAGTCCATGTCAGTTTGATTGGAGAATATTATCTTTTAAGAATTGATCTTCATCTAAATTTCATAATCAAGGACTCAGTGCCCATCAATAATTAAGAACTAGATTCAATTCAAATCCATTGTGTACATGTGAACAGAATATGAAGAATCATGCCTCAAATTTCCTTAATTCAAAGGTGCATTATTTCAATTATTAGCAATCATGTCAAAATTCTTCCACTTAAGTTGTTACTGTTACATTAAAAATAAATACTCCTAGCTGTTTCAATTCTTGATGATCATATAATTAAACATCACTCTCCGGGCACATCGCAGGATGAAATTTCAAGCCCAATCACTGATCAAATGTTTGACTTCTGCGACTCCGAATTATTCCCAGAAACCTTACCAAATTCTGAAGTCACTTCTTGCTCAAACTGTTGCTATGATGATAACTCCTCCTATGCCACGAATCTCTCCTTCACTCGAGACATAAACAATACTAATACTAACACCGCCGCGGCTAACAACGGTGGCAGCAACCTCTCGATAATCTTCGACACCCAAGAAGAAATCGACGACATATCGGCTTCCATTGACTTTTCTCCAACCTCTCCATTTTCCATCCCTTCATTTGTCACTGCAACAGACACTACACAGCAAGACCAATTTGATTTCTCTTCACTGCAGCCTCAAATCCCAACAACGAATTTAGCTGTCCATGATGGGCTGTCACAGTATACTAGTACTACTCCTCATGACACTGTCGTGCACCCTCTTATGGCGGCGTTGCCGTCATTGCCGTCGGTTTTTGAGGAGGATTGTTTGTCGTCTGTGGTGCCTTCGTATTTACGTCTGAATCCTGCCTCTCCTTCTTGTTCTTTTCTTCATGATCCCACTTTCGGATCTTACTTGTCGGGGAATTTGAATACTGCATTATCTGCTGACAGTTCTGGGATTTTTGGTGGGAGTATTCTCATGGGTTCTGAAGTACTGCAACAGCAAGAATTGGAGTTTCAAGGTGATAATGGTGGGATTTACTGTCCGGATTCTATGCAGCGAGTTTTTAACTCTGGTGAACTTCAGGTACTAGCATATTATTGGTTGGATCACTCACTCCTTTTCACTAATTATATCTCAAACTTTCCCTTAATTATATATTTTCCATTGTATCCCAATTATGGATTGGGTTAGTAAAAAGGGTACTAATGTTAATTATTTCCTTGGCTTAACCTTGTTTTATTGTACTGGAAAGGTACTTGGTAATGAGAGTCAGCAATTGGCGAATGGGGGTGGGAGTTCAACTCCTTTAGCATCAGAGATATCAAGTTTGGAAGAATCTACTTTCAAGGTTGGAAAACTCTCTGTTGAGCAAAGGAAAGAAAAGATTCATAGATACATGAAGAAACGCAACGAGAGGAATTTCAGCAAGAAAATAAAGGTCTCTCTCTCTCTCTCTCTCTCTCTCTCTCTCTCTCTCTCTCTCTCCTAGCACTAATTCTGTCCATACATTATTCCAAAAGGAAAAAAAGGTTTAAATACTGTCCATATATACACACAAATACAAGCATGCATACATGCCTATATCTATATGCATTCGGCCAATAATTCAGGGCCGATTTGCAGTGGGGGCACCTGCTCCTACTGGAATTTTTTTAAAAAAATTGAGGTCAATTTATAATTTTAAAACTTGTTATTAATTTCTTAGATTATTCCCATGTAATTAATCTTATTAAAAAAGGACTACTTTAAAATTTTAAAACTTTAATGGTTGTTTCAACAAGTAAAAAAGTCAAACCCATTAACCACTGCGAATACCTTAGAACCAACCAAACTAACTTGGTGACCGAATGGTCAATGGGTCACTGAATAAACTGATTTACCAATTGACCAATCAAAAGAACTTGTAGTTTATATGTGTGCGTGTATATATATATATACTGCGGGTAAGAATATTCGGTGCCAGGTTGCGTGTACCAGACTAAGTCTGACCCCTCGGTTAAAGGCAGGTCATCCATGCCAGAACTAGAGAATTTATGAGAAATAATTCTTATGGCCTAACTCCAAAAGCTTTTCACAAATCCAATTAGCATGATTTTTCTTAACCTCCTCTCACATTTATGTTCATTGTCTTTCTTAAATTATTGAATATACAAGTAATAAATTTCTTATATAAATTTTAAAATTTAATATTATTAATAAATTTTATAAAATATGCAGTATGCATGCCGTAAAACACTAGCAGACAGCCGGCCTCGGGTTAGAGGAAGATTTGCAAAGAACGATGACTTCGGAGAAACCTCTAGACCCACTAGCACTCATGAAGACGATGAAGATGAAGATGTAAGTCTTTGAGTTCTCTCTCTATGCATATATAGAAATACATATATATAAGAATACAGTGACATTTTGGAAAACTGTTATTTAAATATTCAATTTATAGACGTTATGCTCTAAAGTGACAAATTTTATAAATTTTCCATATTGAACAGGTAGCTGTGAAGGAAGAAGATGATATGGTTGATTCATCGGACATCTTTGCTCATATCAGTGGTGTGAATTCCTTCAAATGCAATTATCCGATCCAATCCTGGATTTGATTGGTTTTGCGATGGACAACAACATTACTACAATTTTGCAGGACCCTGTTTCAGCCAGGGATTTCTCTCTCTTGGTTTAAGAAAATTGAATAATTGGGTCATTATGGTTTATGAATAATTGAGTCAGGATTATTAAATAATAATAACAATAATAGAGTAAACAAATGTAATTTTTGTATATACATTTCTCTCCTTTATTAAATTTAAAGTTCCATATTTCTATACAATCCTATACCATTTTGATTGATGTGTAGGAACCAGTTGACCAAATTTATATTTTGTCCATTCACAGGCATTAATCGATACAGAGTAGTCATTGATCCCCCCATCTGAAAGACTCCAGATGGGCTTCCTAAAGCCAAAAGTCCATTTAGATTTTTTGGGAATGTTTGGTGAAGTTTTTTAAATGAACTTTTATAAGAAGTTTATGCTTGAATAAGTGATCTAGGATCGAGAAGTTATTATAGATAGCTTCTAAAAAACAAATGAACTTTTTAAAATGAATTTTCCATACTTTTGATACAAAAGGTCTTTAAAAATATGTATTTTGCCGAACCCTATTTTTTTTCAAAATGACATTTTAAAAAGTTCATTTTTGGAATTACTTCTTCTAAAATGACTTTCATTTACCAGATTGGAGACCAAATGCCTAAAGATGATGCAAAAATCGAGAGTATGGTTTATTGCATAGGTAATCTATAGCTATTATTATTAGTTGGATGAAAAAAAAAATTATCATCAAAACTACGATTTTTACATTGATGATTATGAGAAATGCATTCGTAACAACAATACATTTCTTAGGGTAACACTTATTAATTAAAATGTTTGATCCCCAGATTTCTGTTGGATATTAATACAGGTTAATGTTGTTTTAATAATTAAAAAATAATTAATTGGGATATATATATATATAATCAATATGCTTTGCTGCTCATGTGGATGCAATTGTTTGGAATTTTCTAAAGGGGTAATTGGACAAAGGTCCTATTTTAAAAGATTTTCATGCTTAAGGTCCTCTCCAAAAATCTTTTATGTCAAAAGTCCTTTTGGCATGAATTGGACAAAAATACCCCCCTTCCCAACAATGTTCAAAGTCACCTCAACCCCAACCCCAGATTTCACTACGTCGGACCCCGGATTTCACTACGCCGGAAACCGGATTCACTACGCCGGAAATCCATTTCACTACGCCGGAAAATGCATTTCCGGTATTTCACGACGCCGGAAAATGTATGTCACTACGCCGGAATTCGATTTCACTACGCCCAAAAAAATCAAAAAAAAAAAAAAAAAAAAAATTTTTTTAACATTTTCCCATTAGCCAAACAAAAAATTATCTTTAAAAAAAAAATAAAAAAACTTAATGAAAAAGACAAGGCATTTTCCAGTGAAAATGCATTTCACTACGACAAAAATAAATAAATAAATAATATATATATATATATAGAGGAGAGAGAAACAAAGAAAAAGTTATTAAAAAAGGAAGAGAGAGAGAGGGACTGGTTGAGAAAAGAAAAAGGAAAAATAAATGAAATATATATATATATATATATATATATATATATATATATATATATA
>JAESVK010000410.1:781180-826771 GCA_017140935.1 Hamamelis virginiana
TATGAAAATGAAAATCTGAAACTTTGGGACTATTTTTCCCATCAATTATATCAACTCAAGATCATGTGTATCAATTTTGGGAATTTTCCGATGAGTAGATAAATTTCTATAATTTTCTGAAGTTTAGAAATACTGAAACTTTGAAAATTTGTAGTATATTGTGTATATGTCCGAAAATTCTGAAATTTGAGTATATTGTAAAGCTTGAATTTATGGATTTTTAGAGACAAGAATCATGGAAAAAGACCTATGGATGAATGGAAATTTCTAGAGAGAGAAAGTTTCCTTGAAGCTTTAATAGTGACACAAAGTGTATTTTCATAGTTTATCGAAAAATTATGATTTTTACATATATGATGTAGATTGATTTTATATGAATTTAGAACTTTGAATCACTTCAATTGGATGTGAATTGTGAGAGAAATTGAGAACCGAAGTTGCCGAAAAATCGGAAATTTTATTAACGAGCCTACTTGGGCATTATTTTTAAATATGTTCGGATGGGAGGTGTTATACACCACCATGATATTTTGAAAGCTTATATCACACTGATTCTATAACATCTTGAATCATCCAAATCGGATGAGTAACGAAGGAGTTATAAGTGTGCAAAGTTGGCCAAAAAGAATGGATTATTGTATAGAAAATACATGTGGATAGAAAATTAACTATCTTCCAAATTGTGAGTCTTTGGAAAATAGTTAATTTTCATGAATAATTGATTTTTATAAAATCATGATGATTAGTGAAAGACCTTGGAAATACAAGTTATGGAAATTATATTGGCATATATATAAACTGTTAATATATGCATGTGATATTTGTAAAGTTTATAACATGCTGTTATTATTATGAATAAAATGATGAAGCATGTTAATTGTTATGTATAAAATACATACATATGATGATTGCCATAATTATTGCACATAAAATTGGCATATGGCATGTGGTGATGATGTTATGAGAAAGTGACTGGGTTTAACAGTAAATTCCATACATCTCATAGTAACAATGTGTTTTGAGAAAATAAAACCGTACACTTGTCATGTGAATATGCGTATATGGGCGCGCATGTTACGCGTGCAAGCAAAGCGGACAATATTGTTACTTGGAGAAGTACGGGGTGTTACAGTGGCACAGTTACATGTGGTGGCTCAAGTTGAGTGAGCAGAATGATTTATTTGTATATCACTGATATAAATGTTGATATGAGATATATGTTGAGCTGATATACTATGAAATGTATGCACAAATTGACATACATGAATTGTTGATATGAGATGTATGCCATATGTATTGCATAATTGCATCTGGCATGAGACACAGTTACATGTGAAATATATTGCATAGAAAATCATATGCATTTATGATTATTTTTGTAACTGTGGAGTTGAGATACCACCGATAGGACAAAAGATCCTAGGAAACAGTTAGTGCACTAATATATCACCCTTGCTAAAAATAGTACGTAAATCCTCTTGTCAATGAGTGACAATCGCGGTAGGTCCTAAAAAGGTGGGGATTGGGTGATATACATCCTAAAAAGGAGGGGATGCTGTTGTGGTTAAGATGGTTGAGTACCTTAAAAATGAGGTAGCCATCTGTTATGTGTTGATGTTTTGCAGGAAAAGCAGAACAGAGAAAATGACAGGTATGACTGCATGAGCATTGCATCATATATCTGTCATATGCATAAAGCATGCATGTACTGTAAAATTATTTATTGTGAAAAAGTGATGGATATATTCTGTAATATATATAAATGAATTACAGATATGATGATTTATTTATGTGATATTTGGTTGATGATAAAATTTGTTGACAGATATGAGAATATGGAAGGATGTGAATATTTCTGAATGTATTGAGATAAGAAGATATTGTATTCTTGTAATATGAATAACAATAATAAAAAATGACTCGCCGTGGACTAGGCAATTTGGCTGAACCACGTAAATCCTGGTGTTTGTTTATTTTTCTGCTATGTGTTTTCTTTAAGAGGATTACACGTTATCAGCATGAGACTCTATCCAACTCAGTAAACTAAATGGATGTTTTTGGAATTTGGGTACATTACGGGACTGTACTCAGGATACAAACTAGTACTCAGCGCTATCTTTAATTGTTGAGATGTTGAAAAAAATATTTAAAGACTTCCGCACGCGTATTTTGAAAAACTGTGTTAATTTTAAAAAGAAATTACTCAAAAGATAAGCGCTTGGTGTTTTTATGTCACTGTGGCATTTCCGCATAGGGGTAACCCTGTGTGGGGTGTTACACCAACACAACAAATAATGCTGGATTATAGGTTGGACCATTTATGCAGGGGCTTTTGGGCCTATTTTTCAAACGTACTCTAGCTTGCTCAAGATACCATGGAAATTGAACTCGGATGATGTGAATGAAAATGTTAAACCCACCGGGGAGCCGTAGCGAAAGCAAGTTTTCATAGGGTAACTGTTACTGCTTATGGACCCAAACTTGGGTGATCTATTCACTACCAGGATGAAGCTTGGGTGAAACTAAGTGGAGGTCCGAACAGACTGATGTTGAAGAATCAGCGGATGAGTTGCGGACCAGAAGTGAAATGACACTCGAACCCAGAGCTACCTGGTTCTCCCCGAAATGCATTGAGGTGCAGCAGTTGACTGGACATCTAGGGGTAAAGCACTGTTTCGGTGCAGGCCACGAGAGCAATACCAAATTGAGGCAAACTCTAAATACTAGATATGACCTCAAAATAATATTCTTAATATTTTTCTCAATTCTTTATTCTTTTTCATCTAACATGGTACCTCTACGTCAATTGTAACATTAGTGGTGATTTGTTAATGTGATGACTCCATATATGTTGTTAGACAAAATGAAAAAAAGAAGTTGGTGAAAGGTGGAATCTACCCCTACCATAATATCTCCTAATACAAACAACCGAGTATTTATTTGAACCCAATAATTTTATCCTAAAGTAAAAATACATGTCGTTGGGTCGACAGAACATAATCAAATACTTAAAAGAGCTAAAATACAAAGAAGAATAATTGTTCTTTTATTGAACTGGAATAAAAAGAAAAATAGATGGCTTTAAATTAAAAAAACACAGTGAAATTATAAAAAAGAAAATTAGGTAATTTAGTTGAAATTTTGATAAAAATTAATTAAATTAAAAAAAAAAAAAAAAAAACACAGCGCGTGGTTGATGGGTTCAAAGCCCATTGTGATTGGCAGATGTTTAGTACTAGTAAACAAGAAGTCAAAGTTAGATATGATCTGCTTGTATTTTAAATGGAAGTTGCTTTTCGTAGTGTAACGAATCATCAACTAAACTTTGAATAAATAAAAGAAAATTATTAATCAAACTGCAATCAAGAAGTTGGAGAGTCGTTTATAGGGTGAAGCCTAGCTTTTAGGGTTTTGGTTGGTGATACGTCAATTTGTTATTTGTGTCCTGTGAGTTAGTTTTTTGGGAAACCTATATCTGGCCCATGGGCCATGTCAGTCAAATTTCCTGTAAAGGCACGTGACATTCTTTCAACCCTAACCAATTTTCAATTGAGATTTGACATATAACCAGACCCAATCCTTAATTTGGTTATAAGGTCACATGGGAGGCCTCACAATCTCTAGTTTGAGTTCACATGGAATGCCCTCCCATGACTTCTTGCTATCTCAAATAATCAAATCAGTGTTATGGCACCGTTCTGGTTTTTTGTTTTTTTGTTTTTTGTTTTTTATTTTTTAAGAGAATCAAATTTTTAATTAATTTTTTTTTTATGAGAATATGACCGTTTTGATCAAAATTTGGACTATGCTCCTCTAATTGTTGTTCTAATCCTGAAAATCAGGTCTAGACCTTAAGATATGGGAGGCACCGGTATGGTGCGTACCTAGGCTTCGACGATCAAGTCAGTTAGAGAATATCGAGGGAAGAGCAATGGAGAGAGTAGAATGAGAAAATGAAACATACCCTCTTTCTGCATTGCTCAGGGCTTTTTTATGAGAACGTTTGAGATCACACAAACATGTCGTTATTTGGTTTGTTCTTGTCTTTAGGCCAATCATGGAGAGAATGGGATTGCTCTCTGCCTCCACAGATTGTCCTCCACCTTTATTTTTTATATATAAGTATTTTGGACCAGCTTGCATGCACCAGACTAAATCTTGTACCCCGAACAAGACTTTTGAAACAAAGCTTGCTCCTTGCAGTCCATGGCTCTGGATATTAACAACTAGTGGGAGTCGAACACGGGACCAAGAGACTTGGTACGCCCTTAGCCCTACTTGCTATGCCACTAAGCTACCCACCTTGGGATTGATTGTCCCCCACTTACTCTTGCAATAAGGTGTTTCTCATAGTGGGAAAACACAGTGGAATGTGAGGATAAACTCATGAAAGTAGTTATGAAACAATAGCTCACATTACAAACTTATGAAAGTCAGAGTTCTCCTTGTGAGGATAAACACAGTGGAATTCACTTCTTCACCAAAAATAAAATTATTCCATCTTCAAAAATCCTGTCTAGGGTTTATCATCTCTCATGAAATGATCAAATGGGAACGCTATTGTTGGAATTGTCTTTCAATTCGAAACAGTACGTGCACGTGCACAAGAAATATGTACCATAAACTTTTCTTAATTTTCCATTCTTCAATCAATCACTCACCTTTTCACAATTTTCTCATTGTTCAAACAACTTTCTCACTCTTAAAACTCAAAAATAGTCACAATAATCATATTCGTCTTGCTAGTAATAATTTACAGCAATTATTTAACTAGAGATTAGGGTTCGTTATATGTGTCACCAAATCTAAAGAAACTAAAACCTAACTCAAATCCAAATAAACAGTTGGGGGAAAAAGAAAATAGGGAGTTGTTTGTGGTACGTAGCAATCGACATCAATGGTCAGGTTTACAAGTATTCAATTGCAAGATTTGACAAATCATTTGAGAAAACGAAACCCTAGAAGGTAGGTAATGTTCAAACTGTAGACTTGTGATCAACAAAACAACAAAAAGGGGACATTTTATATTTCAAATTGGTTGTTGGCTAGACGGCTCCTACAAATTCAAACTTTCCCCTGTCAATCAAAATTTTAAAACATGGTCACCCAACTTGAGTCTACAATATTCCAATTTCCTTTAGATTCATTTTGGTCCCACAAGCAGAAAATTATGAAATTTAAGTATTCAAATCAGCGGGAATTTGGGACGCGGAAAAGTATTTTAAGACCACACAAAAAACACAAAAATACAAAACGGATAAACGCAAAAAAACAACATTAACAACAACAAATGGGGCACATGGATGTAGATTTGAAAGTGATTTATTATACGCGTTATCTGAATATGATTTTGCTGCAGTATTTGACAAAATGTGTGGCGTAAATTTTGTTTCTTGAATCTTGATAGCAAACTTGTAGCTGAAGGTAGTGCTGCTCATGAAGAAGACAGTACTCCTTGTTTCAATTTGGGGGCATGGACAAAATTTGCATAGTATATTTTGTCACTGAATTATTTCAAATCTACAAGACAACTTTTTTTGGGGCACTGTTGGAAAGAGTCTCCAATTGTACATTCTGAGATTTGGTTGGTCCTACATGCAATTTTTTGAAAGTTTGAATTTATTCATTCATATTAAAAGAAGCAAGGTTCTTAATTTGCTATATCCCAAAATATAGTATAGTCTTTTCCTGGATATATATTCATTCCACCTGCAACTTAAGAGAATAGCAAATGAGAGTGATTTGTTTCATCATAATATAAATGATTCTATTTGAACCATCATTTAGATGAATTTATACTTTTGTGCATTCAAAAAATATACGAAAGTATAGTTTTTTTTCGTGCTGCCTCATTAGATGGCCTCTTTTAAATAAATAAAAAAAATGATTACTATTATTCTATCAATAAAAAATCACCGTAAAACACGAGCCTTAAAATACATAAAATCATAGATCTATCCAGGGCTGGCCCCAAGGTTTGGGAGGCCCAAAGTAAACTCCTAAACTAGGGCCTTTGCCTACTAGGTACTGACAAAAATAAAATAAAATTGCATGTAATATATTAAACTACATACTATTCTTTAATAGTATATTAAACTACATATTATTCAGGAAAGGGTTTTGAAAAATTTCAAAACAAATGAACCCATGTGGGAGAGGCTAGAGGTAAAATGAAGACAAAAAAATAAAAGGTCCACATAATTTTTTAGTAGCAAATAGAGGCCCTAAGCAAATGTTTCCCTGGCTTACAGCCAGGACCAGCCTTAATTCTATTATAATTATGCATTGGATATAAATAATGGATCATTTATTGGTACTTTAAACTTTTAATATTTATTTATAATAATGGTTGTTATTCTTTTAAATTATAGTACCCACAAAATTATATACAGTACACAAAGTGAAGATTCACTTGTTCTAATTAGTATTGTATGAGCAACTAATTAGAATTTATAAATACATAACATATCAACACGTATTACTAAGGACACTAAAGTCATTTAGAATTTAAAATGTAGTAAATCCCACGCCGCCGATACATTAAATGAGTGGGGAAGGAGAATATGAGCACATTAACATGGCATTAAATGAAGTTACAGAACCGTCTCAACTGAATATATATATATACTCCATAAATGTATGTAAACATAAAGTGTTTGTTATCTCTCCCTTTATTACTCTCTATACACATAACTATGTAGGGTTCTCTCTTTCTCTCTCTCCTCATTATTTTTTTTTCTTGCCCTCTAGAAAAGTCCAGGAAGAAAGTTCTAAATTATATGGCCATTTTTGTCTAATATCTTCAACTATTTTATGACACATGCTGATAATTGATATAATATGTCATATTATTACTTATCAAGTTATGATAAAAAATGGTAATAAATGTTAGAGAGACAAATATATTTTCTCAAAAATAAAAGGCGCACTAATTAAAACTTCGACTATCAATCTCTCCCTTATTAATTGTCATGATGATAATATTGTTATGTAAAGTGTCAGCGTAAAATATATGTAAAATGTCATATCAATTATTATCTTATCTATATGATTGTATAAAGGGAACGGCCAGGGGCGGAGCCAAAGGTAAGTCAAGGGGGGCCTTGGCACCCCCCAACTTTTCTGATTTTTGTATACTGTATATGTTATATCTATTACTATATAAGTATTTATATGCAAGATAGTGAAAGAAAACCCAAATGGCACCCCCTCACCTGCTGCATCCTACCTGCACAAAAGTTTAGAAAGGTAATTGAAAAGCTTTTCTAGAGATAGTAAATGTCTTCCAATTTATTTGCCTTTTTTTTTTTTTTTTGTATTTACATATTATATCAAACAAAGTTAAGCACTTAAGCCCATAACAGATGCTGGTTAAAAACTTTCACACTTAAATTAAAGTCCCCTACTCTATGTTTGAATTTTGAATTTTGTCTTTCATGTTTTGGCACCCCCTAACACAAAATCCCGGTTCCGTCCCTGGGAACGGCACCCTTAGTACGACAAATCTCCGTGAACTTTAAAATCGAATATGTAACTCCTTGAAACTATATATATAGGGCAAGTTAGACAGAAATTTTCTTTAACTCTTTAAAGTTAAATAAATAAATATATTAAATTATGAAAATCAAACAACACCCTTAAACTATAAATCAAATTTACAAATTTCCATTAAACTTTACAAAGGAAGCATAGTAAAGTATTGCAAACGAAATTCATAGTTAATGGGTTATTTGTTTGGTTTTCATATGAGTATTTGCAATGCATTTATGTTATTTAACATGCCAATGCCAAAATTTGGTACTTCAAATGGCATCAATGTCAAATTCTAGTACATATGTATTCTAATGCATTAATGCTATATTTTAGCATTTTTCACTTATTGAAAGGAAAGTATAATATGGTACAAATAACATTTATCATCTGAGGTGTCAAATTTGATACCCCATGTGGCACATAATTGGAGTAATTTACTTGAGTACTAATGCCGAACAATGGGAGCTCTAATGCCGTAGTATTGAAGATGTTCTAATAAAGAGTTACTTGTTCAATTTTAATATTTAAAAGAATTTTGTAAACTTAATTTATAAGAGATTATTAGTTGGATTTGAAAGTTTTATTGAGAAAAAAATGCTCTAAGAAGGAGTTACTATTTAAAAAAAAAAATTATAAATATGATGTTGATAACTTGATATGATAATTTAACTGTCGTGTTAAAAGATAAAAAATAAAAAAAACATGTAAGAGAGAAGTAACACTACTACTAATCAAATTCAAAATTATGATCCATTTAACATTTTCTTGATCGGTAAGATAAAAAATCATGGGAAGGAGGAATAAAGAGTCAAGTCCACGTCACGTTTTATGTTTGCTTCTTCTGCTTGGTGCGCTGGTGGGTATGGCTCTGCGTGGCATTACTAGTGGAAAAATCAGTATTGGCCTATCGTGCGCACCAGCTCACACACCCTCTCCCCCCTCTCTCTCTCTCGTCTTCAACAGTGGAATCATGGAATCTCTCTCTCTCTCTCTAAAATTTTATTATCTCTCTCTCCTGTATTGCCTTTTTTTTTTTCATGGTTTTGGCCTTAGCAATGTAGAAAATGACAGATGGGTCCCCATGTAAATCTTGCGTGTGGAGCTTAAGGAGGTGGAAAGTTCAAACTTTAAAGCAAACGTGGCTTACGACCTCATTTCATCCTCATTACGCCCCCACTTTCCGTTTGTTTCCCTCTCTTTCTCAGCTTCTCTCTCTAGAATATATATAGTTTCTATAAACAGTTGCTCATACTTTTTATTGAAAACAAGTGTGTTTTGGAATATTTGAGTAATAGTAGTGGTGGCGCTTATGCTTCCATGTCCCTCCCTTCTCTTTCTCCATTATTGACTTTTTGAGTATTCTCTCTTTCTTGGTTAAAGATATGCTCAGGATTTAGGCATAAAAGTGTTTGTTTCTCGGGAATCAGCTGTTTCTCAGCCAGATTTTCAGGAGAGCTTGTTTGCTCGAGTGGTTGGTTTGGGTTGTGTTTGGTTCTTGGATCCAGTACTGCAGGTGAGAAAAGGTTATTATGTTTTTTAATAAATATTTTTTAAAAAAGTTTGCAACTTTTGTTGAGTTGTTCGTTAATTTTTTTTATTTTTTATTTTTTTTAAGGATTAATATTTTTTATTTTTTTTAGCACTTGGTGGATTGATTACAGTCAGAATCTGTTTGCTTTTTTATTTTTATTTGATTTCCTTATATGGGTCTCTGCTAAAGGTGGTTAGAAGTAGAAAGATTGGAGTATTTAGTCGAGTGTCGAACTTTTTCGCAGTATATGCTATTTATATATGTATGAATATATCTTTCTGAATTAGTTGGGGTAAAAGGCTTTTTTGAGTTGAGCTGGTTGGATTAATACAAGCTCGACTTTTCTTATACAATCGTGTATTTCAGTAAGTTTATTTACTGTCTTCAACATGTCCGTGATATGTGCAATTTCCCCTCTCTCTCTTTCTCTCTCTCTCTTTGTCTCTCTGTTTTATGAAATGATATGTTTGGAAGATTCTGGACAACTCGGGTAATTCCATGTAATTTATGGGTTGTTATTTTCATATATTTCCCGGTTTGTCTATTCCTCACTGTTTGAAATGATTCTAATTTGCGATTGAAAATTTTTATTATATGACTAGTAAACTATATTCTGATTTGTAACCAATAAACTTCCTGCAATTTTAAAGCAATGATTTAGAATTATACATTAAGTAATCTCTTATTTCATTGCCCTTTCTGTTACCGGTTAATTCTTTTTTGGATGATGAACAAATTTATTAATATGAAAGAGGGAAATAAGGTGTTTTTGTTTGCAAATGAATAGAAACATCCATCAATGCTGTATATCTGATTAATGACAAACATATCAACTTTCTGGTTTTTGTTTTGCTTTTTGAAAACCATCTATCCCATCATGGCTTATGATAAAAATCTGTTTGTCCATGGTTTCTTTTTTCAATTATTCTATGTGACCCCAAGATTGTAATGTGAAATGTATGGGTGCGATCTTTCTTCCCTTTCAGAACTGCTTCTTTCTAAAATATATTGACGCTAACTATTCATAATGGTTTCCAGATTGTTTGCGAGATATGACTGAGATAGAGGACTATTGTATGCAGTCTTCTGTTAAATGCGTGTTATTTAATTGGAGGTTGAAGAGGGAATAGAAATTGCTCTGCCACTAATTGATTTTATTTAGTTGGAGGCAGAAGATGGAAAATATACGGGTCGATGCACAGAAAGATGGCCAGGAGAAAGAATCCCTGCATAGCTTGAGCAAGGAAATTAAATTAGCAGAAGACAATAGTTTGAATTATTCAGAATCCAAATCGAAAAGGTTGGTAATACAGGTGAAGCCAAAGCATGCACTGACGTTGAACGTTAAGCAATCACGGACTAGTGAAAGGTGCATGAAGGAATTGTTCCTTCAAAGTACTCGCGGCTTAAACAATAGGATTCCAAAGCATATTGTGAGTCTTGATGAGAAATACCTCCGGCGTTGCCTAGAATTGATACATATCAGTGCAGCAAAAGCTGCTGCTTGTAACATCTCTCTAAACTTGAGTTCTTTGAAGATGGGTATTTTTTCTGAGAGCTTCAGTTCACCTAATATTAGAAGTACAAATACATTGAATTCTGCCAGCTTTTTTGTTGGATGTCCAGTGGCTGCTGGGAGTGGGGATGTAGTCATAAGCCCTGAAGGACAGTGGATTGTAGGTTCAATCACTGGGAACAAAAGTATGATAAACATATTGAAGAGCCCTTTGTTTCGTCAATTTGGTGCCTTAGATGACGATGTCAACTTTGGAAGAACTAGTTTGATTGATGTTAAAGGATCATTATGCTCCAGTTATCTTAATTCCCATGGAGGATTGAGTATCTGTTCATCACAGAAGCTAGAAAAGGAGACGGTGATTCTGGGATACCATAAATATGGATCTGAGGCTGTACATAATAGGCTAAATTCAATGTCAAGCACAAACTCTACTTGTTCAGATCAGTCTTCTTCTCCTGCTTTTGCCAGTATTTCTCAGGGAATGCTCCAATGCACGTGGAAGGCTGGGATTCCACATTTTGTTTTCTCTGTGGATGATCAGAGGGTGGTATATGTAGCCAACCTATTGAAGGTTGAGTCGCCAGATGACAAGGCTCTGGATTACGTATACTTGTTTCATTCAAGAATGGACGGCCAAAAGGAACATGAAATTCGTGATATTGAGTCAGATCTGGTTGGTAAGATGAAGGTATCAACTTCTTTTACACTCTGTCCAAACAATTCAAAAGTTATGGAAACCGAGTTTGTTCTGTTTGGTGCTGATGAAAATCATGTGGGAGAGATGCAAACTTCAAGCTGTAACCTTAGGAAGAATAAGGGGTTGGCAAAGAAGGTGGCAAGAATGTTTAAATCCAGTCACTCATCCAAGCATAAATCTTCCAAATTTGGTGGAACGAGTGCCATACTTGAAAATTTTTCTCAGGAGCCATGTCAAGATATGTGCAACAGTCTCAATGCACCGGGTAGGGCCAATTTGTCAGAAAACCATCTCCCACCAAATCTTGAATTGGCTGCTATTGTTGTTAAAGACCATCTCCTTGTCAATCGGCCAGAGGCAGAAGTTGGAGGTTGGGGCCTGAAATTTCTCAAGAAAGTTGGGCTTAAGCAAACTAGTGGTTCTGTAAAGGCTTCTGTACCTCCTGAATGTTGTTTACGAAACACACGTGATTGCTCTACTAGTATGGACATTCTAGTTCCAGCAGGATTTCATGGTGGGCCAAAATCCAGAAATGGTGGCCCTTCTAGTCTCACTGAAAGATGGAGATCTGGTGGGCACTGTGACTGTGGTGGCTGGGACATTGGGTGCCCACTTACGGTACTCAATACCAGGTCAAGCAAGGAAGAGGTTTTACTACAAGCAGATAAGCAAGGGGAGTACAGGTCATTTGATCTGTTCATACAGGTGCGTCAATTTCCGTGTATTCTTTTGCTCTATTATGAGTGCCAGATGCTTATGTTCTTACAAACAGTAATAAGTTACAGGAACTGTTTTATTTGCATTTATCGTATGTCCCCACAATTTCCAAAACTTGTATGTTTCTCGGGTAAGCGAGTATTCTGGTTTTCCTATCATCTCGCCATTTTCATTACTATGGCTTTGCAGTATAAGAAAATAGGAATTTATGGTATGCTAGTTCAGCTGCACATTGCTGTGACTGAGAAAAGAAAAATGATATGATTTTGTGAGTAGATGTGATTATCACAGAAGAAATTGGGTGAACAAAGATCTATCTAATTTTCATTGCTTTGGACTTTGTACTCCAATTCTTTGCTTCCATAATCTGTTTGAGAGATTATATAATAATATCCTGTATTTCTGGGCACTTCCTCAACTGCTATGTCATTTTTGTTTCTATAACAAAATTGAGAAATATTATGTCACATCTATGGATGTTACTTGAGTTTATATTCTTGGTGATCTTTAAAGTGAGCCACTATGCATTTACTTAAATTAGCATTGAGCTGACTGTGGTCCAACTCTTCTTTTGCAGGGTACAGAGCAACATGCACCCACTTTGAAATTGGTGAATATCCGTGATGGTTTGTATTTTATCCATTTCCAATCAACTCTGTCAGCTCTGCAGTCCTTCTCAATTGCAGTGGCAATTATTCATACCCAGAGTCCCACCCTTCGACCCAAACATGTACAGGAGTTGAAGTAGCTAGAATCAGGGATGAGATTACGTAGTTGTAATTCTGTTATTGTGTTACAGCAATGAGAAAGTCAAAATTAAATTACTCATACTTGAATTGAGAAGCTTATTATTTTGTTTTTTTGTTGTAGTTCTTTCCATAGACGGATTGTTTTCTTATTTGAGGTTAGTTGGTACTGATTGGGACTCCTTATCCTTTGATTCTCATACCAAAAAAATCCTGTAATCTGTTCTTTTTTTGACTGAATGTACAAGTTTTAGTTTGATTGCAAATTGTCTTGATTCCATTAACATATGTTAAAGTGGCCTTGCAATACATTGTTGCTCATTAATCTTTAGAACAGGAACTTGAGCTTGAAAAGAATCAATGTGTGAAGAACACATTTTGAAAGACAGATCTTGAGATTGCAATATGAAGAGGACAATGTTTATCTATTGATTAATTTTTACTTTGTTAATAGAACTGGAGGCAACAATTCAACTTCAAGGTTTTAGCAATTGTTCCCTTGGATCTGCTGATTTGGTAGGTGGTAAAAACCGATGGAGCTGTAGCACAATAATGTCTAGACATTTGTTTTGTTAAATACTAAATTGTAAATTTAGAAAGCTGTTGAAGTATGTTTTTTAGCTATTACATGCACAACTCAGTAGGACACAATCAAGGGGGGATATATGATGCTTTTTAAGAGCATTGATGATTTTTGTCTACTATAAAACTTGGTTCGCCGAGTCATTTTTTCAAGAAACTCAATTTATGAACTACCTTATAGATGGCAATACTCTGATATGTGAACTGTGCATCACTCAATTTGAGAATCACCTCTCTTGATGTCAATAGTCAAATATTAGGTTGGTGTATTATGGATTAAGGGTTCCTCTCTGTTTGTGCGTGCATGTATGTGTGCATGTGTGTATGTGTGAGTGAGAGAGAGAGACTCTTTTGTTATCATCATTTGAGAGAAGAAACATCCTTATCATGCATGAACTACCATGTATGTAATGTGGACTCTGATTATAAGGTTTGTTCTCTAGTGCCTCTTGTCTGTGTTTTGTATCTTTCTTTCTTTTTTATCTTAATCCCCCCCCCCCCCCCACTTTTTTATGTACCAATATGTTGTTAAAGACAGTAATGCTATTATATTATCTCTTTTTTTTTTGGTAATTAGTAATGCTATTATATTCAGGGACTACCCTCTGCCTCTTGCTGGAAGCATGGACCAGCAGACATTAAGTGTATAACATTCATCACATGCTTGCTGTTGGTCACCACCAGTTTGTGTAACGCTCTTCCTCATGTAAAAAATATCGCTGTAAATCCTAACAAATGTATGTTTTCTCCTTCTCTTTCCCAATTATTTCATTTTATTTTATTTTTGAGGGAAAATTTTTTTTTTTTCTAATTATGTGGTATCCATTGGATTAGGTTAAGCTGTTCCATTTTTTGTTTCTGTGCTGGTTTGTCCATGAGATTCCAAAACCCAATCATTTTATTTTATTTTTATATAGGGAAGGTTGTGTAGCTTAAAAAATGGAAAATATTTACATTTTATGGATCTAAATATTAACATATTTTCAGGGGAAAAGTGTTTTATTGTCAATGAGGACAAATTGCTTTAACAAACAAGGGCATGGTGTGGAAAATTTTGATCTTAGAATTGGGCATGATATGAACCTATAGTGAAATATAAATATATGTGTGTGTGCGTGCGCGCGCAAAATATAGAGGAAATTTTTGGACAATCCTTTTTTCACCATTGTTTGGGACCATTGAATATCTCAATTTTTATTTTGCCTTTTTCTTGAATAATTATCTTCATTATAAAATTTTCATATTATTATTATTATTTTGATTTTTGTTTTAATTAAATGATTCTTGTTTTCATATATTGTATGGGCTGTTTTTAATTGGACAATCTTGCTCTTGAACAATATTAGAGTCGTTAGACTGAACTCCGAATCTTCATATTGCCCCTCAATCAGGTTGCATGGATTTGAAGAAGACTAAAAGAGGAATTAATAGAATCTCAATAATCTTCGCCATAACACAATAATGAAAACATGAAATGCCTTGGGGGCTTTTTATAGAAGCCAGAACACATACTCTGTGATGCAAGTGTCCTGAGAAATCATGATGGCTGCAATGTGTTTATATAAATCCTTTCTACTTCTTCGGAAATAGATTTTACTTCATGGAGAATTATATGTTCTAGAAACTCATAATAACATTGCTTCTAATGTACATGAACAGAGATATGGAAGGAATCTTGTCAATAAAATTAGCAGGATATTTGAAGAAGAATTCCAAGAAATTAGGAGAAGAAAAACAAAGAGAAGAAAAAAATAAAAGTAATTTAGAGAGCAACATAATCAATAAGATTGGTACATGGGGGAGAGAGTTGCAATATAGCTATGTTATCCTAAATTTAAGGGGAAGATATAGTACTAATCCTCAGAAAATAATTTGAGCAACAAATAAGGAAGCTAATTGAAAAACTCCAATTACAAAATAGATAAAGAAAAAAAAGAGGAAGAGAATTACCATTATAAGATTAAATTGGTATTGAAGGCCCCCTATCCACGTTAGCATCATGTGGAAGGGGCCTTGAAGGCTTGAACACTGCTTGGTGTGCTTGTGTGGCAGCACTATTTGTTCTCCAGTTTTAGCTTATATTTACGCACACTTCTATATAAATATAAGTCTATGTTTGCTTTATTTATTCTATACCTAACAGTTCTTTACTGAACTTGCATCCTGTACAGAATGTCAAAACTCATGAAACTATTTGGAGACAAATTTCGTTTCACCTGGTGCTCTACTTAAAAGCAGATTCAGGGAAGATGGTTCTTCAATATAGGGTGCTGTAAGGCCTTGACAAGGTTTTTTCAATTTTATTGCTTTTGAAATTTGCATGACTGGAATTTATGTTCTAAAATCCAACCAGTGATGTTTAAGGTCACTTCCTAATGCTTGCTTTTTATTCTTTCTACAGATAATTCTGTCCTAACTGTTTATATGGTTGCTTTATCACTTAAATTTTGTCCAAACTGTGACCCTTTTTTCTGCTCTCATCATGATTACCTAGAAGCTAACATGCATGTTTCTTCATTTTCATTTGGAAGTATTGTAGTTTCTGGCTAGCTGATTAATGAGAACCTCAGATCTCCTGTGCCTCATCCCTTAGGTGTGCTGTTACTCTATATGCTAATGATTGCTACTAGGGTTGCCAATGGGCTGAGCCAAGCCAAGTAGTGCAAGGCTCAAGCTCGAGCTTGTTAATATTTAGACAAGCCGGGCTTGAACTCAAGCTTGAAAGCTCACAAGCTTGAGCTTTAGCTCATTTAATCTCTTTTCCTCTTTTTTTCTTGTCCAACATGTTTAATATATTCCATATTTCTATGCTTTTATTTATTTGCTTCTATACCTTTATAAAAGTATAATATTTAAAATGTAATAGTTTTACTTGTTAAAAAATATATTTAGTCATATAAATTATATAACATTAGAATATAGCCACAAATCAATTAACGTGAAATAAGAATGGCAAATCATAAAAAGTAACAAGCCTACTAATGAGCTTGTTCACGAGTTCACTAACAAGCCACCTAAAGAGTTGCTCACAAGCCCAAATGCATCAAGTTTTTGGCTGCTAAATGAGCCTAAACTCCAAGCTTAAGCTTGGCTCATTTAACAAACGATCGAGCTTGAGTCAAGCCCTTATTGAGCTGCTCACAAGCGTATCTGCTTGTTTGCAGCCCTAATCACTACTTCTTGTTGGGATATCCTGTATTGCTTTGTTCACTTGAGTATTTTGGTTTCTGCAAAAACATAGTTCATACATATATTCATGTTGGGCCGCTTAGAATAAGAAACATATCACAATACTTGAAAGCAACATAGTGAAGAGAGTTATTTTCGAGTATCAAACCCGTTCTATCTCTACTTTTTTGAATACAATCATAGCCATGTGACTATCATAAAAATTAGTCTTGTTTTGGACACCAAATTGAACCTTCTTAACTGCTCTCAAGAAGCAGGTGCTACCTACTTCTTGTGGGAATCACCTCCAAGAATTTACTTGGATTACTACAGTTGAACGTGACCAGAAACTTACATAAATTTTTCTAAAAGTATAATTCAAGGTCGTACTAAAGTGCTTCCACATGTGCACATATGCATGCACACACCCTGAAGTACTGGTATTTAAATTTGTCCAGGGAAGACCTGTTTGGATGTTTCAACAATATTTTGGATTTGATGAAGATTTCTCTTAAAGTTGTCTCTTAAAAACAAAGAAATTCTGTCTATAGCATGAAGACTCTAAGAATTTTACCCTGTAGGCCATCAGGTCAATTTGTCTTATTGTTCGTCAAAAATGGATTGGTTATTTGGTTGGTTGCTTGTGGTTGATAAGCATGCCTGTACTTCCATCCAATAGCCAGCGATCAAGGTACACGGGAATTTGTATCACCTTAGTTACACTGTAGCCATTGGCGCGAGACAAGGATAAGAAGAAGGATGATTATATCTTTGGATTCTGTGATGGGTTCTGACTCTACAGGGCTATTGTTTATAAAAGATGGCTGGGGTCCCTATTCTTGCACTAATAGAAGATCAAACCTACCCATCAAAGAGACCATAAAGACTGCAGAAAGAGTAGAAGGCTCCCATTTATGTTGCCGCATTTAGTGAAGATTGTTGCCAAGGCCAGAGGTATACATTGTATTTATTTCGCATAATTCATTAATTTTGTCGTATATTGATGTTCTCTTATGCTTCAAATCTAACTACCTTAATTGATCCTATTAATTCTTACAAATTATAACAGACCTTAATTAGTTGGAAACTATGATTTTTTCATGCAGCTAACACTCGATAAGGGCCAGCACTGCAGCATTTCAGCAAAGATTGAAGCAAAGATCAGATTAGACAGGCTCCTCTGTGGTTAAAAAGATCCTGTTACAAAGAAACTACTCCTTGTATATATGGGCTCCTTTATGAAGTTAATTGTGTGGGTGCATGCCCAAAAATGTTAAACAAGGGATTATTGTAATGTTGGGCCACGAGGACACTGGCCCTTCTTGTATCTCTTCTTTGTGTAAAGGGAATGGTCTCAGATTGATTCCTTGAACTTTTGGGGTGAGTCATTCTAGGGAAGGGAGAGAGTAAATTAAGGGCTTTTTCATTACCAAAAAATTAAATAAACTAATAATAATAATTTAGGGCTTTATCGATGTCCATTTGTCAAATGTTTGCATCCTTCTATGTACTAAATGGAAGAAAAATTCTCTCACCATGCTTTGAAGTTCTCAATGTTTATCCAAAAAAAAAAAAAGAAAAGAAAAAAGATTTCCCATGCCCACCACTGTATTCAAACATTTTCAAGCATGTAGAAATAAGTCATTTCAATCAGATTTGTTTAAGCAATCCAAAATATTTCAACATGCTTAAATCATAGGTTTCAATGTTGTATAATTTAAATAATCAAATAGAAAGTTCAATAAAAATGTTATGCTTTAATTAGAAAGTAAGAATACTATGCGAAAAAATAGCAACACTAAATTCTCACAGTGGCTCTTTATAGATAGCGGGGATTAGTCAGGCTTTGAGAGCTCGGATATCATTTATATATTTTTTTATTAATTAATAATTAATGAACAAAATGGATATTATGAAAATTTCATTAAACTCCTTTTTCTTCCTTCCAAATCTTGTGACTCGTGGAAGGAAAAAACATTATGAGCGTTGAACCAAAATTATTTGAATATAAAGGTTCAAACCCTTCAACTTCTTTATTTTCTCCTCTCTCTACTAAATTTTACAAACAAAAGAAAGTAAAGTAGGGGTCTCCCTCCATTTCTCACTTCTTCTCTCCAAATCACCCTTCCAAACAGTGTAAGTTCTCAATTTATCCATCAACTTATTCTATAAACTCTTTGAGGGATCTAGGTTTTGTTAAGGTAATTCTTTTATTGTTTTTCATTTTTTATTGTACTAGTTGTTTTTATTTTATTTTATTTTTTTGGGTACCTTGGGACGTAAGTTACGTCTCAATATTGCTTGTTTGCTTACATATTTTGAAGCCAAATATGTTTTATTTCGATTGCATTGAATTTGGTGTCTGTGGATTATCTTTTGGATGTTTTACAACTTACAACTGTATCACTTATTTATTTATTTGTTACTCCGTATTTTTTATTTTTTTTTGTAATATTTTATATTTCTCTCCACTTTTATTTTTTAATAAAAAAATTTGTCTGGGTATGGATTTTTCTCTCAGATTCTGTTTTTTCTGTTTATGCCTGCATGTGTTTTGTTTATTTTTTTTTTTAAATTTATATGTTGTTTGGGTTTATGGGCTTTAGGTTCTAATCTGTTTCATTCACTCATGGGTGTTCAACTTGTTTGTTATTCCGTATGAAATGTTAAACAAAACATTGTTTTTGTTTTGTAAAAGATTTTTTTTGTTCAACCCTTTTGAGTTTATGGGTTTTTGGTTCAATGAGGTCCAACTGTTTTTGTTTTGCAAATCGTTTTGTTAAAACACTATGCGAATCACATTTAGCTGACTCAATTTTTTTGGGCTGTTATATATTTTTTGGTCTCATTTGTTAAAATTCTGTACAGTAAGGTTTGCTTACATTTTGGTGTAAAGGCTCGCGGGCATTGAACTAGTTGCTTGGAGATTCTGTTACGGACTTATGACTATCTGCTGTTCAGTGCCTCATCTGATTTCAAGTTGTAATGCATTTTTGGATGTCTTATTGAAATTATGTCCTCATAATGTGTTTTGATCAGCATTTGTAATATGTCCTTTTCCGTTTTCTCATAGCAGTTGAAATGAGTGTAGTTCATTGTATGTATATTGTATGGACATAATAGGATTTGATGGAATGAACTAGTTTTAACATTTTTTTTGTTGTAGCATTGTAGCAATACCTCCAATTTTGGTTGTTATTCCATTTTTGGTAATGACCCAATATACGTTATGGATTAGTGTTGTCAGTTACTTAGGAAACTCAATGGAATGATTTCATTTTCCGGGTGATGTTATCTGTTGTCCTTGTTATGCTCAAACTTCTGTGTTTTGCTCCTGTCACATGAATCCATTGTTGGGTTTCTGTTTGTGAATCATGCGGTTTTTAAAAAGTTTTTCTCTGGTAAAACCAGAGGTTTCTTCTTTCAATTTCAGCAATATGCTTTTTCAGTTCTTTTGAAATGAAGGCTCTCACTCTGCCAAAGCTGAGGTTTCTTCTTGCATTTTTGCTTATCATATGTTACATTGTGTTGCATCTAATAATCATTCTTCAATGGGTGCCATTTTGATGTAAAAAGCAAAGGGAGGAGTGGAATTAGTTTCGCATTGTGTTGCTTGAAAATTTTCGTGTCAGTTATGGCACCAAATCAGAAAACATTGAGGGCCTGTAAAGCAATGAAGGATTTGGGCATTGCTGAAAAAATCGTGAAGCCAGTGCTGAAGAATCTTTTGAAGCTGTATGATACAATGGGCTCTTATTGAAGATGAGAACTATAGAGTTCTTTTAGAAGCTATATTTGAGCACCAGGAATCTAAGGTGTGCCTTTAGTTTCATGTTATAAATTATGTTCTTTTTATTGCTGTGTATTATTTAATTTCTTGATTTTTTTTTTTTTATCATAATGTTCCTTTTAATTCTATTGATCTCATCGACATGCAGTTGGAGAGAACTCTGGGAATATTGATTTTATGTGTTCCATTTTGTGCACTTCCTTTGTACGTGTTAATTTTTGTTCTTAATCCTTCGCAAGTCGTTTGCTAATTGATCTTTTTGACCAGATAGTGGAATCTAAGATGAATGAAGCTTGGTTGCTTGATGAGGTTGAAGACTCTGAACCTCCATTGAAGAGGTCGTGCCAAAGAAAACAGAAAGAACAGGCTTCCTTCTCTATGGGTAACTTGAACACTGGATTGGGTGGAACTTCATCAAGAAGAGTGCAACTGGATGAGGCTGAACTATCTAAAACTCCCCGTAGAGGGAAAATAACTGAGTCATCTCATCTGTTTGTTGATGATGAACGAAATGACTCTAAGCCTGTTTCAACCCCACAACGTGATAGAGATGAAGGGAAGATATCCAATTCACCTCAAACTTGTCTGGAACTGAAAGGAACAAAGTCATCTCAGACATGTTTAAGAGAGAAAAGAACTACATTGGCTTCACCTCAAATTGCTCCTATAGAGAATGGATCTGAAAGAGAAACTTGTATTGTGTGCTTTGAAGAGCCAATGGTAGAGCCCAGCATTCTTACCCTTATCGAGCATGTACTTACTGAGAGTAATGAAGCTGTGATTGTGCCTAAAAGGGAGCCATTCATTGATGACTTGTTGCCGCTTGAGGTTGCTCCTCATGCTATCAATTGTCCAGGTATGCCCATATTGTACTATCTTACTGGTATAATGCCGGTTATATAAATCTATTATAGGTTCTTTGAAAACCATATGTAAGAATAATGGATGTTCACAACAGTCACAACTCATTATTTCCCTCTCCATTCCTCTCGCTCTTTTTCTTTACACACACATGCGCAAACAAAAACACATGCAAATTAACACCACCACTGCCAGGAACAACAACAATTAATGGTCAGTATGCTAATGCCACTCTTTTCTTCCTAGCTTGGTATCATCTGATTGACATGATAGGTTCTATTAGTTATCTAGGTCAAAATATGCCTTAGTCATTCTTGATTAAAAAAATAGAAATGCACCTTGTGAAGGCATCAGTAATTAGACCATATGCAGAGCCTTCAAACCTGAGGTAAGAAAACTCCTTGATTGTTCTGTATCTTGCAGGACCAAAATTTGGGCATTACTCCTAGTATAGAACACAGTAATGAAACGTGCACTTGGCTGCATTACCATTGTAAAACTATAAGTTTGATTGTGTGTGTGGTTTGATTTCTATGTTCATTAAGGAAACACAACCCTGTCATAGTCTTGATTTCTTTTTTCAATTCCTTTTTATGTGGCCAAGATATGTATTCATATATGTTCCCTTTCTGTGTGAAATTTTAAGCATAATCCCTTTTAAGTCAGAGATAATCCTTCCTGTTTGATCTGGAAGTAATTTGATTGAATGTATATCTTTTACTGGCATATTCTAATTGGTTTGCCTGGTCGTGTACAGGTCTTCCCAATAAATTATTTGAAGATGGTTCTTCAAATGGAAATTGTTCCTCTGGTAAAGCAGATGGCTTGGATTTATTGGAATCTAAATATGTGGAGGATGAAGGCAATGATGTTTCAAATTATTCACAGTTCGATATTGCTACTTCTCCCAAGGGAGAGTTGAAAATTTCCCTGATCTTTAATTCGTCTCGACAATCTGACTTTCGTATTCGAAGCTTAGATGAAGTTTTAAAACTGGCGGAGAATAAATTTATTAAATCATATAAAATTATTGAGTCTAGTTTCTCTGTGAAGAAGCTGATGAAAGACTTGTGTGAATGCTTCTTGGCAGCAAGCACTGATTCTAATGAAGTAATAACAATTCCTGAAATGTTGAAAGAAACTAATGCTCTAGATGTTTTTGGAGGCACTAGTGATTATCAAGTCAATTTTTGTATTCCGCCTATAGCAAATGGATCAGTGAAGTTTCAGAATGTTATTGAAATTTTACCCCAAATTCCCAAGCATATAGCTCCAAATGGGTTGGAAACTCTTCAATGTATTGTAGGTTTGATGAAAACCTTATTGAGCACATTTTCCGTGGAGGGAATAGGAAGATGAAGGTCCTCAAAGGCTTTGAATCTTGTGTTAATGACATTACCAGAGGCCAAGAAAGAGTAAAGATTTCCTTGGTAAATGAAATTAGCACCGAGCATCCACCAACCTTTTTTTACATTCCACGAAACCTAATCTATGAAAATGCATATTTGAATTTAGCACTTGCTCGCATATCTGATGAAGATTGTTGTTCACATTGTTTTGGGGATTGCTTATCATTGTCCATACCTTGTGCATGTGCTCATAAATCTGGTGGTGAGTTTTCTTACACACTAGGGGGCCTGGTTAAGGATAGATTTCTTGAAGAATTCATATCAATGAATAGTGACCCTCAACAACATCGCTTCTTTTATTGTAAAGATTGCCCTCTAGAAAGGTCTAAGAATGGAAAGAAATCTAAGCCGTGCAAGGGCCATTTAATGAGAAAATTTATAAAAGAATGCTGGTACAAATGTGGATGCAGTAAGGGGTGTGGAAATCGTGTGGTTCAGCGAGGCATAACAGTGAATTTGCAGGTTAGACTTTGTTCTTTTAATTTAGTAACTTGTGGTGCTATGTAACATTTTTGCTGCAACTTTACTTTCCAAGGTTAAACGTTTGGATTGGTGCAGTAGCTAATCACAAAGAGACAATTTGTTGGCGGCCACTCATTATTGCCCTTTATGTTTCAGGTTTTCTTAACACCTGAAGGGAAAGGATGGGGTCTGCGAACACTTGAGGACTTGCCGAAAGGTGCCTTTGTTTGTGAGTATGTGGGAGAGATAGTAACCAACACAGAACTTGATGAGCGAAATAGGCAAAGTACAAGTAAGCATACATACTCAGTTCTGCTAGATGCAGACTGGATTTCAGAGGGTGTTTTGAGGGATGAAGAGGCCCTTTGTTTGGATGCAACGTTGTATGGAAATGTTGCAAGGTTTATCAATCACAGGTAATTAGTTTTACAATTCATGCGTGTGTTTGTGTGTGTGTGGTTTACTATTATGATTTCAGACAATGCTTTGTCATTTGAATTTACTTGTGAATGAACACAACAATGCATTGCACATGGTTGATTCGAGATGAACAGTCAATCGTGGTCATCCAGACAAGAGATCAAACATGCTTAATCTGTGGATAGGTTCAATAGTAGAAAGGGCTGATAATGAAAAATAAAATTATGGAGTGTAAAGTTGTGGTATCCTAGAGAGATGATCCTTGATATACTATACATATAGATAAGCAGTGATGGAGTAAAACCTAATTTCTATAGCAAATTTGCTCACATTAGAAAAATATAATTAAAGGGAGAAGCTAATTTCCTTGTTCCTTACCTTCAGATTTACATTGGCAGCCTCTCCACTATCCTAGTGAGATTGTCATTGATATTTTATACGTATCGAATCTAAATAATTCCGGGACTTAAAATATTAGAAAACATTTATGGAGTTTAACCTAATTTTAAAGAAAAATTGCTTGCAGAAAGGTTCAAAAAATTGAAGAAAGCATCAAATTTAGCACTATACAAAACTGAGCTGCGTTCCCTATTGTTATAGTATAAATCAGCTTGGACACAAGACCTGATAAACGCATAAACGTGTGGCCCTAACTGGTCTCATATGTTGTGCTTTGTTTGAGGACATGGTGGCAACATATATACAAGGCGTGTGGCTTTTCTGTTGTGTGCAAAATAACCAATTCCGAGCCCTTGGGTGGATGCCTATCAGCCTAGGAAAGATACCTATGACTTTATAGATGCCCACTCAAAGTGGATGCCCACTTTGGTGCCAATAGTGGAAGCCGAGGTGAGAGAGCCACCGAAGTTCCCTGTGGAAGTGCTCTGTACCTCACACCCTGACGTTTGACGCATTATGAATACCAGCATAAAATCTTCCATCTAATGAGTTGGAAATTTGGCATACAACCAATTCATCAGAACAAATTAAAACTCCATCCCATAGTTATTCTCTTTTAAATTTTCCTTTGTTTTATTTCTTTATTTTTTCTTTCTTTTTCATGAGCAGTGAAGTTCTCTTAGAAAATAAAAAGAATATATGAGAGGATCAAAGGAAATCTTCCTTGGTAAGATTAAAGTTCCTAGTTTAGCAGAGCAATCCTCCCAATCATAGACTGATTAATTTCTATTCTCATTATTAATTTCCCTTTTTGATTTCCTTCTATTATTGGCTTATATTTCAAATCATGTTTATGTATTGCTTATGCTTTTAGATAGATGTAAGTTTGGTTAAAAAATGTGATTTATCACTTTAAAATGGTAGCCAGTTGTGTTGGTTCAAAAATGTGATTTATGGATTTCCTGGTTTTCTAAGTTTTGTTGTCTTACATTCCTTAAAAGGTGACTTTCTTCGTGTGGATGGCGATGTGGAACAGAAAAATCAAATGACTTTTTCTTTATGCAGTATCATAAACTAAATACAATTTACTGTGTCTTCCTTTAAATAAGAGTTCGTATATCTGAACTGTGTTTTTCTTGATTAGATGTTCTGATGCCAATTTGGTTGCGATCCCAGTTGAAGTGGAGACTCCTTATCATCACTACTATCATGTACAGACTACAGAATCTGAATATATTCATCTTCAAGCATTTTCCTACTCATTTTTCCATCTTTAGATAAGTGCAAGTTTGTTTTTCTTCTCAACGTGCAGCATGCCTTTTTCACAACAAGGAAGGTGGATGCTATGGAAGAGATAACTTGGGTAAGTAGGCCAACTGTTATAGAGAGTGCCCGATACAGTAAATTTTGAACTCGTTTGATATTAATGCCAATAATGTCACAATTGAGACTGCATTATGGCTAGTTTTACAAAACTGACGTGTTTTGAATTCCTGGGATACTTTTGTAAAATGGTTGAGCAGTTATTAAGTGTATAACTGATGCGTATGCAATCCACTGCAGGACTATGGTGTTGACTTCAATGATTGTAAGCATCCTGTGAAGGCATTTCAGTGCTGCTGTGGAAGCAAATTCTGCCGAGGCTTAAAGCTTTCAAAGAGTTAGTATAGCTTCTTAATGGTAAGTATAAAGATTGTGCAATTGTTTTAAAGTTTTAACATTGCAGATATGACCCTAATGTTCCTGAAACTAACAGATCCCATGGGAAAAGCATTGCTACAACTAGTTGGAGATTTCAATCATTTTGACAAGTTGGCTTTAAAATCCAATCGGTTTGTTTTTGACTTTGCACTAGACTGCAAGCGGTGACTTGTTAGCAACTCCAAAATTTATATAGGAAGTTCAGTTGAGCTTTCTCATCCTTGTATACAAGATATGCAATACACACAAAACCATTGCAATAGGAAGATCAATTACCAAGTGGGAAAACTTGAAAATCAGTTGGCTATATTCTTAGCTGACTAGGTTCAAGGGGTTTTCCAAACAACCCTACGAATTATATCAGATTTACTTGGTATGTGACCTATGGCACTACTATGTTCTTCAATTAGTTGCAAAATGAAACCATTCACATATTTTGTAGGTATATGCTATTCTTAGACTCTCAGTTCGGTAGGAGAGCAAGCTATAATCTAACCTGATCATTGACCTCTACTCTGTATGCTTTACCGTCAATTGTCTAGCACTAGCTTTCAGTTGTACCGTTAGTTGTTATTGTTTCTGATTTTTAATTGTGATTCCGTGGCACAGGAACTAAATGCAGCTCTTAAATTTTTCATGCAATCATCATTCGTGGATTTCTGGAGCAGGAAGCAATCTGGCATTTTCTCTCTCTTTTTTTTTTTCAACCCCATTTTCCCCAGAACGTCGTTGAAGGAAAACAGAATATGAGTACAAATAGAAGAGTGTTCTTGTTAGGCTAGTGTTTATATCCATATTGGTGGCTCTGAGGTACAGCTTTTAAGGCTTTATAGAGATAGGACTAATTGGAATATACTACAAAAAGTTGTAAATGATTACAGGATTTAGATACTGAAATAGGGTTTCGACACATTTGTCTAGTTAATTCACTCAATGTTGGATTTCTTTCTGGTTTATCAACTCCTTTGGCAGTTGTTAGAAATACAGGATCTTTTACTGGCAATTCTGTTGACCTTTTTTCTATTTTGGAAAATATGACTTTCTTTTCTTATTTTTTATGTATCGATCAGAAGTATGTTCTCTTTCGTTTCGAGAATTTTATTTTGGATATACCATAATGTTCTCTTTCATTTTAGCAAATACTTATTCACCAAATTAAAATTAACAATTTTGGATATACCAGAACTTTGGTCACTTTTTCTTCCAACTTTTCGAACTAAACGACTTGTCCAAATGATCGGTTAGTTTCTTCGAATGATGGCACAAATATGAATTTGGTAATAAAATAGAAAGAACACTAATTTTTGCAGGGGAAAACGATCATTTGTCGAAGAAAATTTAGAATTATGGTAGTAAAGTTTAATGTGGAAACTCCATTTTGGTTTGGCATCAGACTAATCACTCTTAAAAATTGTTCATCTAATAGTTATGGTAGTAAAGTTTAATGTGGAAACTCCACTTCATGAGATACCTATGATTTTTTATTCGATTGAGCTACTTGGCAAGTATAAGCATATTTCATCTGGGCTGGGTAGAGCATATATTTTTTGGGCTTAGTCCTGGCTAAAAAAGCCTGAGGGCCTTGGATTTCAAGGACCCAAATTGGTGCATGGTGCCGCGGCCCACAAGGTGCAGTACCAATCTGGTATTATAGAAAAAGATATGGTTTATTATGGAATTTGAGTAAAATCTCTCGTTGCATCATCACACAAACCCTAGAGAGGCCGGCCACACGTATAAGTCGCGCTAAACCCTAAACGCCATCTCTCTTTGTTCTCCTTCTGCAAGCGAAAATGTCGAAGAGAGGTCAGTCAGTTTTCTCAGCTTGGATTTCTAAGTTTATTTGTTTTATTCGTTTGGTTGCTGAGAAAATGCGAGAAAAGAAAATAAAGTTAAGATTTTGAATCCCGATTAACTCCATTCAACTAAGCCTAATACGACTATCTGGCGTGGTTGAGCTCAATTTCTCGTTTTCGGAGACAAAAGCAACATGAAACTTAAGATCCAACTTTTATTCCCTCTACTTGTCAATTTTATTTTTTATTTTTAATTTTTTTGCCTCCGCAACCAAACATCATGTGTACAAATTCGGAAAGTGTGGTTTATTTTCCTAGTCTCTGTTTTCTCGGCAACCAAGTAGAGGGTAATCGAGAATGTTGGTTTTGTTGTTATTTTTGCAGGGCGTGGAGGTTCGGCTGGTAACAAGTTCAGGATGTCGTTGGGTCTGCCGGTGGCTGCGACGGTGAACTGCGCCGACAACACTGGGGCGAAGAACCTGTACATCATATCGGTGAAGGGAATCAAGGGTCGACTTAACAGGTTGCCGTCGGCATGTGTCGGAGACATGGTGATGGCCACCGTCAAGAAAGGAAAGCCTGATCTCAGGAAGAAGGTCATGCCCGCCGTCATTGTGCGGCAGCGCAAGCCGTGGCGCCGAAAGGACGGAGTCTACATGTACTTTGAAGGTCAATATTATTATTTTTAACATTTGTTAGTGTTGATATGCGAAATTTCTTGATTCATTGTTTTTAAATTTATGTGTCTTGTCGATATTTTTGTTCCTTTATGTTTCTCTTCTTGCTTAGTTTTTCTGATATATTGGTTAGATTTTTGTTTGCTTCTTTTATTGTGCCACGGTGTTTGTTTTGCTATTGGATTTTATGTGAAAACTATCTATGTTATGAAATTTCACAAGTCACTTTTGATGTTTCTATTTATTGTAGATTTGTTTTGCTGTTTTGATTCTGATTCGACATTTGTTATGCGATTGGATTTGGTAACAAGTTCACTTTTGATGTTTGTTTCTTTTCTTGATTATTGTTACAGATGTCTAGATTTCATTTTTCTTCAAGCAGATGTCTAGTTGCTTTTCTAGGCCACATCTGCTCCATTTGGTCCCTATATATTGTTCAAGCAATAAGATTATTTTTTTGATATCGAATCTCAGAATGGACATTGTGAAGTTTCACTGCGTTATGTCATGTATGTATATATATTTATCTATTTTTGTGAAGGTGCTGTGAATTTGTGTGACATGAATTTGAAGTTGGTCCATGGATGCTTCTTTTAGTGCTTCCCCAATGCAGTGAAAGAACTTTGCATTGGATTTTTTGTTCCGTTTGACATTGGAGGAAAATTTCTAATCTCTTGTCAGCTCCATATATTCCACAGGACCTAATAGACTTGATCCCATGTCCTCATCTTCAATCCTTCCTCCCCCAAGTGGCTTCTCTATTCAGCAAATTTCACTGTATCTGTACAAGCAGTTCAAAATCCTCCATTTTTTCCAGTTCTCTCTTCTCATGCTCCCTGATCCTTAATTCCAATAGCGAGCTGTCAAATTTCTGATGATTTGCAGCAAAGAAAAAGGGTTGAGATGGTTAAGCGGCATCTTGATGCACCCATTTCACATTATTTAGGTGGGGGGAACATATGCGTTTTGATCTGATGCTTCCTGAGACCATCCACATTAAACTCAACAGTTGGATATATCTTCATCTTGAATTTCGCTTTGTCACTATCCAGTACATTTTATGTACATTTTTTTCCTTTTTGTTGCCCTCCTTTTTATTAAAAAAAGAGTTTATATCTGTTGGTTTTGCTGGTGATGTTGTGTGGAGGATTTTTTTTAGAGTTTCTCTACACTTCCCATACCCAGCTACATAAAATACCAACCTTTCTTTATCCCAGATGCCCACCATGTTGGTCATCCCTGTCAAGGTTGGGATACTAGTTTTAAGGTTTAGATGTGTTATGTTCTTTACATTCTTTCAATCTCTTTGCAGCACAGTGATATGATAGATACCGTGCTGCTTTCTCATGTCAAAACAGCCAAAGTGGTGGGGCGGTTTATCCTCTAAACCATCGCTTTTGTGAAAATATTTTCCATATTACTATTGAATATTTTGGCTTTTTTCATGATTTTGATAGTAAGCTAATATGGTCCTTTAGTATCTCTAGACATTAGTCAGGTATCTACCTTTATATTCAATGGTTGATACAGTTACGAGTCTGGGAAATCAAAAGTGTCTATCGTTACGGATGTGTTGATGCTTTTTAAGCTCACATCTGCTCCATTTTGGCCCTACATATACTTGAAATATCAACAACCTTCATTTTTGACATTGTATCGTATTAAAAATGATATGATGGTTTTACCCATTTATTGCGTATCTATTGTTATTAAGCAAAGACTGACATAGGCTACTCCATTAGTTGAAGCAATTACTTTTTCTTCTCACTTCAGTCCAGAAGAGCCTCCCTGGATTGGATAAAAAAAACCATTACCACTTCTAAATGCTCTGAAGATATAGAATAATTTAGACGAGTAACTCTCACTGCTCATGACTCTATCTTTCATAACTGCTCGCTGCTCTCCTATTGTGTGAACCTTGGGTGAAAACTAGGAGAAATAGTTGAAGTATCTTTTTATTTTTATGTTCCTAAAAGATTCAACACATTTAAAATTAGGCATTAGGTGATGTAACCATTTCAGTTTGAGATCACATGGCACCGTGGTCTGTGTGTGTGAAAAGGAGAGGAACAGAAAATTTTAACTTTCCCTGGATATGCCCTTGTAGTGATAAAATGAAATTTGTAATGCAAGAAATAATTGAAATTTTTTAAAGCTAAAATTTGTTTAACTGCTGTAGATATGTACAGTATGCATGTAAATTTGAGTTGTGAAGGTGTCCCTCTCCCAATTATGGTTCATAAAGGATTCCTTTACAGTGCTTCCTCTACCTTACAGAGGATTTAAACACTCCTGTATTTTCATATGAACTGTATGTTAATTTGGTTTTGATTGTTACTGCTTTCAGAGATCTCACATTGGTAATACCTTCTTTTCTGTGTGTTGCTTCTTTTCGAGTCTGCTGACCTTTGTTTCTCAGCATAGTCATTTCTAGTTGAGGGCTTAACTTGAAAAAAGAAAAGTAAAGAAAAATTTAAACAGCGTGATAGTTTCAATTGCATTGTGGTGCATGTTTTCTGGAAGGCTATCTCCTGTTAAGATTTGTTAACATATTTGATTATGACGTTCATCCTTTCATTGGAAGTCATCACTATTGTTTAAGAATATTCTGCAGTTTTGGATTATAATTGTTGAAATTTGAAATTAGAATCTGGATTCCCATTGTTCACATTCATGCTAAAATTGTTGTACTGTGCTGTGCTAATCTTCATTTTTTGTCATATAAGATTGTTTGGTTGATTTGCTGTTATTGAGTTGAGTCTAAAGACATGTTCTAAAGCATTCAGGTGATTGGTTTTGTTTGCAGATAATGCTGGTGTCATTGTCAATCCAAAGGGAGAAATGAAAGGTATGGTAAATAGCAAATATGAGACTGTTTCTACTGAAGGTTCCCAAACTGATGATTCATTGAATGCAACCCCTCGAAATGTCAAAAATTGCAAGGAAAAACATAGAGGCTAATTTTAAAATCTGAAGTTATTTTCTCTATGCTACTGTTGGATGAGAAGAGCCCAACCTCTTTTTCTTATATTGGTATAGAGAAATAAATTTTCCCGCCCCCCCCCCCCCAAAGACCTGTTGGAGGGGGGGTGGTGGACTGACTGTTGTTTCAGACCAAAATTTGTCTCCATGGGGTCAATCACTTTTTAACCTGTTATGTTTGACGTCTTCAATTCTTATGCTGCTTGGTTAGTGTTTTATATTTACTTTTTAATTAATGCAGCTTCATTTTTTTGTGACAGTTTATATTTCTTACTAGTTGGTGCCTGTTTTTACTAGGTTCTGCTATTACTGGTCCAATTGGGAAGGAGTGTGCTGATCTGTGGCCAAGGATTGCTAGTGCTGCAAATGCCATTGTTTAAGAGTTCTGGCATAATATCTTTTTGTTATTTTGGAATGGATATCCTAATATATGCCAAATTTTGAATGGTACAAGTGTTTTGTTAGAAGAGTCTAGGATACGGTATCAACTTATGTTTGGATCGTCATCTTTTGTGGGATTACTAATTTGATGTTCTTTTTGGCTGTTTATGAGTTTTGCAAAGTATGTGTTTTTGGTTTTATTAGATTGATTCTTTGTTTACGCCCCACAATTCTCTGCCTCACTGTGTAAACGCCATGTAAGAGAGAGAGGAGAGGATGTGCTGCTTGGCAGCTTACATGGCGGTGAGAGTACTAAAACCTAGCAAATAATTCTCGAGAGTTGTATTATGCGAGTATGGTTCCATCGACCTTCTCATGTTATAAACTGAAGCGACCGATATTAAGCTTTTGGGATTTGGGACAATGGTAGGGAACAGAAGCTGAACTCGACCTCTTTAGAAGAATGGCTCGCCCCTCGATTGCTCACTTGCGACTTTTCAATGAGAAGAAATCAAGAGCATGCAGTTCAGATCTCTCTCTCTCTCTCTCTCTCTCATAATTATGGTATAATAGTCCTTTTTGACAATGGATCAACTCCATTCAATCAAAGCTAGTTTGAAAGCAAATCAGAAACTAAATTTCCTTGCACGTTCACCACGAAAATCCACCATTAATTCATATCTAGTTAAAGATAGATACAGCAATCTACCGTCCAAAAACGCATACAAGCATGGATCAGCATGCAAAGTACTTGTAAACTGCAGTGATGAGATCCTTATGTGCAGAGGTAAGGACCATCTCTTCTGTAGTTATTATTACACACCACAATTATTATATGATACCGGAGACAAAAACACACAAGTTCTTTTAGAAACATATACAGCCTCCGTACGTACATGGGTTCAGCGCATCTTATCGGCGGCATCATCCATTTGCATCTTAGCACAATACTCAAACAAACTACCATCATAGCAGCGTCTCACTACTTCTTTAGACAGGAAACCTTCCTCGTCCCTAGCAAGAACATACAGAAGTGCCCACTCCAGCTTACTCGCAATCCTGCAAGTCACCAATATAATGTAAGAAAGTCATGAACATCCAAAAACAAGCATATGAATTGGAGGTGGTCAAAAGTTCAAGAGAATTGAAACAAACCCGCCAAAGATGTCAAATGCAACACGATTCCCCTCAGTCATCTCCCATAGCTCACCGAATGTTAACTTGTCTGGCACTGTACGAGCATACTTGCTGAATGAGTTCTCGAAATTCACTGGAACAAACCTGCATTCATTTCCATTTGGCTATAAGAAAGGTTTATTTAGTATATATATCATGAGATTATACATACTGACTGATATGCTTACCTTCCTTCTGTGTCGTAAGTTGCAGAGTCGCTCCCATGTTTGGCCCTGTGGATGTTGAATATGTATATAGGGAAAAGGGGAGAAGGGATCCATCCCTGAAAAAATTACATTGTAGGGCAAGCAACAAAATTTTCCAAGTGCTGTTAATTTGACTTCATTACGGCTTTGTATAACTCAATTGAAGTCCTAATTAACTTCCCTCCATTGTATCTTTTAACAATTATACCATAAGATTATATTTACTTGCTTGCCCCAAAATATTTCAGGTTTTAAGCAAAATGAGGCCCTCTAAGGAACTCCACATTCAGTCCTTCACACTAAGGAAATGAATAGTTATCTGCCACTAACAAAGGTTTCTTGAGAAAGCATGTAACTAGTTGGAAGTTTTCTAACATGGCTAGAAGCATTGATACTTGGCCTCTATTTGGATCTCAGGAAATTAACTTAAAAGGAATCCATTTTAAAGAAATTTTCAGCATTTCCCTTTCCTTTCCCCTGTTTCTGAGAATCCAAATGAAGCAACTGAAATGAAGACACACCAGATTCACTTGGAAACTTCTTCTTTGTCAAGGCAAAAGCCATTGGAGAGGTTTCAATAAAGCTAATATTTACAATACAAAGCTTTCTCTCTAAGCAACAGTTGAAACTAATATACATAATCATAGATTAATACTTGAGATATGCTGAGCATGCCTTTAAAACCTCCCTAGTAAAGCAACTTGAAACAAATATCCTGCTTTCTTTTGGTTGTCATATCTATGATTTTAAACATGTGTATGGAGACAATAAAGACATAGGGGATACTTTGGTGAGCTATTGTAATAAGTTTTAGTTAAATTTTGCTCCCTCATGAACTTCCTAGTGAAGCTGTGAGTTTAATTGCAAATTAAGGATACAATAATAGTCTCACCTTCTTACAAGGTGGTCTTGGGTTTGAGTATTCGAACCTTGGAATGGGGGTTTTAAAAGAAGAGCCAGGAAGGGTAATCCTCCCGTTGTGTAGCCTAAGGTAAACAATCTCGTTCTTGTCGTATTCACTGTGAGATGAGGGATTAGTCACTTGAACACATAACAACAAAATAAAAGAGGAAGGCATATAAGGGAGATGGAAAAAAGGACTTCAAATTATATGCCAAAACAGTCAGCAATAACGTAGTTTCATGTACACAAAATAGAAAATTTGCGATGTCTATACTTAAAAACTAAACACTATAACAACTTTGGCAAAATTAAATTGCATACTGGAGAAGTTTAGCATGTTAACTTACAGGGAGAGTCGGGTAACTCAATCCTACGTTGATCACAATGGCCATAATAAGAGAAGCAATCATATTAAAACCAATTGCACGCAATCCTGATTAACAAGTAGATAAAAAATCAGAAATTAAATAAAAGACCAATCAAGTACTAAAATGCAAGGTTGCATACAAATGGAACCATTCCATTTTGTTTATAATAGCATTTCAAGGTACAATTCTATTTTTTCCCAACTCAGATCTGTCATGTGAGCATGCCCATTGAGTTGGTGCAAATAGCATTATTCTAATATTCTCTCTCTCCCTGTAAATATATACACATCAACACTTGACAATTTGTCAAATTCAGATGGCACATGAAAATTACCCGTATAGGTCTCCCAAGGGTAAACAATCCCGTTGTCATCCTGGTCGAAGAAAGCTACATGTTGCTGAAGAACACTCATATTGTAATGCTTATGGTCAGGTGTTCCCTCTGGATGGTCTGTATCAGGAGTCCTCAATGCTCTGGCCAAATCTAATTTCATACATATCAAACGAAATGTTAACAATTATGTATAATAAGGAAAATGAAGGTAATACTGGAATACCATATGCACACATAAGAAAGGGTAGCAGGGCTCATATAATAAATGAGGTAAATTAATTAAGCCCGCATCATGAGTCTTACCTTCATCCAATCTAGTTGGCAACTAATTAAATCAAAACAAACTAGTCATAGCAAATCATTTTGTTAAATTTAAGTATGTTAAAAAAGGCATCCAAAGTTTTTTTAGGATTAGATACTTAAGGCATAATGGACATTTCCTCTTCAAGTGCATATGGAACACTCTAAAGCCCATGGCATAGTTGAGTTTGAAACATTTGTACTTCATTATTGTGGAAGATTAAAGTAAGTCATGTATGCCAGAGTTTGGCTCCTTTCCCATAAGGAAAATGCTCTCTGTCCCAAAAGTCTGTCATTACTTTTTGGAACAAGTTTTTAGGATATATAATAAATAAAGAGTTAAAATTCATTTGGGATACTTTTTGGGACAAGTAATTGGAATATATAGCATTACTGTTCCCATAAATATCCCTAGAGCAATTACCAGTTTAATATCATCTAATCAGAGCACCAAAAAGGGATTGCAGCCCACATCTGCTGAACATAATCAAATTTAATTACTCTTTAATTACTTTCAATTAAGTTCAATGAGACCTTATATATGTGTGTGTGTGTATATATATATATATATATATATATATATATATATATAAGCTAGAGTTTCCTTGCTTTAATTTATGGGCATCACTATGAAGTGGACGTACTAGGTTTACATTTACGAATAAGGCTATTACCCAATCTTAATTAATATTAATCCTACTAAAACCCGCTATGGTATGTCTTATGGAATGGAGGTCCTAAGATTGCACCTTGTCACCCCAAAGATTGGATGAAAGGGATTTCTAGATGATCTTGCCCATCCTTATAGACTAGGCCTGAGATACCCTATGCTAGGAAAAAAAAATCCTGAATCCCACTAAAACATTATAGTGGGAAAGGTGGGTTGAATACAGTTTTAACCTTTAAATCTTCAAAATTGTGGCCTCTCTCAAGATTGAAATTCATGCTTAATTTACTGTTTAACAGCCGTTACTTTTTTCTTTTCTTTTCTTTTTTTTCTAAGCGATATACATTATTAGTAGGTTAGTGGTAACTAGTTGTTAATAGGGAAGGGAATAACAAATTAATGAGTCAATTCTCATTCATGAGGAATAGAACCCAGAAGAGAGACATGAACCACTGAGCTAAAGTTCATGTTCATCAGCCGTGACTTCTTTAATTACTGCTTGATACTATATATGGTCATGATAATTTTTTTTTAATTTTGCCAAGCAACGAGCTGCTCATATTCAATAGTCGTGACTATTTTGTTGTCAGAGCTCGACTAATCCGCACTCCCTATATGAGACCACCGCTCCATAGAGTAGTACTAACCCTCGAGCTACCAGCCAGGCTGGCTTGTGACTGGCCAAGAGAATTTGATTGGTTTCGAACCCCATTCGTTTGTCTTGTTTACAACTCATTCTTTTGCCGCCGGACCAACTCTGGTTGGTTATATGGTCATGATAATTAATGAAGGGGTTTTTTCCTCCAAAAGTATGGTCATGAGTTTAAATCTACCAATTAAGTACCAATTGAAAGTCCCCTCTTTCCCCCAAAACAAAAGGGTCTAATGAGATCTTTAGATGGTAACTAGTGTTTAATTTGGAAAAGGGAAATCCAAAAAATTTTAAAATTGGATCTATATATATGTCCAACACATGGACACAGGACACATTTTAATTTGTTGTAGTTTGGAACTGTGACGAACCCCAAATAATCATGAACAACACCACAAACAGATGAACCTACCAATTCTACCTATGATTAAATTAAACTCAACAATTCCACTGCTAGCATCAAAATACATAGAATAATGGTGTTGAAGCAAAAGAGAGAGAGCAACTTACAAGGCTTAGAAAGTGTTGTTTCCAAGTCATCTCGGACCTTTCTCTCGAAAGTCACTGGTGCACACCGAGCCTCCGTTGCCATTGCATCCTTCTCCATCTCTTTAGCCATCTCCACCTCTCTCTCTCTCTACTCTGTTTTTTTTCTTCTCTGTGAGGGGATTGCTTATATTATATAAGTACGTATACAAAATAATTACAGTATAAATTAAGAGAGAGAAGAGAGAAGAAAGGCCAAAGCAAACGAAAAACACGAGCAGAACCGTGGCAATCATGCAAGATGCCTTGAGACAACGAGGCCTGTTTGCATGACTCTCTCTCTTTACTACCGACACTTGGCTTTTCCCTTCTTATACTTCCTGCGCTGCGTGGCACGCTGCTACAGCCCACAGCCGTACGTTATGGACTTCGTACTGGGTCGGTTTTGTTCTGATTTCTTAATTTGGGTCCAACTCATAGCATGTGGGCCATAATGGAATGTTATTAAATCCGGACCAGCTCAGTCGGTTCAATCGATTGAATCGGAAATCAGTCTCCTCTCCGGTTGGTATAACCTACAAAAATTCATTCAATTTAAAAACCACTCTCTTTTACAAAATTCGATCAACCCAGTTAAAAGAACCAGTGATTTTTTTTTTTTTTAAAGGAGCTGAAATGACTAAAATAGCATCAATTTTTTTTAAATCTCTTAAACCCACGAAGGCTAAAAAGGCAAATTAATCTAAAAAAATCCCAAATAGCAAAAAGAAACCCAAACACCTAATTTAATAATACAATATTCTTATCTTGCATTTTAAAAAATATATATAATAAAGATTGATCAATAGTAATAATCAATTTTCAATTTCGATGACTGCACATAAATTTAAATATATGAATTGATTGTACAAGCATTTAAAAAAAATTATATTTTAAATCATTTACAGCTTTTATTCTAATAAATAAATAAATAATAATATATTTATGACGTCATAGTGATGTCACGGTAAACCGGTTGACCCTTAACCCGGTAACTTTTCCGATTCAATGAACGGTCCGGATTTTAAAACATTGCCAGAATGTTGGTTGGTTGTCCAAAATCAAATCATTTTGCCTGAGGAACCCGATATTACAATCCCATTCAACTCTAAACTAATCTCAATTTTTATATTTTCAAAAATGTCCTTAAATGATATTATCTTTTACTCCCCCCATCCCATAAAAATAGGCACCTTTCTAAAAAATACGCATATTAAGAAAACTCATTAATGCATTGATTTATGATCTTTTTTACCTTATATTTCTAAAAGTATCATTTTTTCTATAATTGCTTTTGGTGTCATGTCAAGTCATTCTTGGAACAATAAAGGGTAATATGGGAAAATTAAAATAAATATAATTTGACTTTTTAAAATGGACTATCATTTTAGGATAGCCAAAAAAAGAAAGAAGTCCTATCTTTTTAGGACGGATGGAGTAGAATATTATAAATTTAAAAATATCAAATATATCCTAACTAAATTATTAACTACACCCTAAGTACCGATTTATATGAACCATCCCCTTCTCTTTCTTCATCTCCTTCTTCCTTACAAATCCTAATTCTTCATTTAAGCTATACTCATTTTCCTTCTCTTTAATTCATCTTTATCCACCTTCCTTCATTTTTTCCTTTTCCTTCTTCATTATCTTTTTTCCGTTTTTTTTCACCATCCCATACAAACTCATAGTCTCTATTAAGGATGCATTGTTTAGATTTAACTAGTTAAACATCGTTTGTTCTCTTTACAACCATAGGAAGATAAAATGGAGCTCAATGAAGCCAGCAGTAGTGATTAAGTAAGTGTTTTGAAGCATTCGTGTTTTTTATTTTTTGAAAATCTCATACTGTTAGATTACACAGAATCTAACAATCAGTTTTTGTCACGAGAAAATGATATAACAATTTGGAAATGTTAGGTTGCATCCAACTTAACAATGGTCGTCCTCTCGTAACGAACATGGATTGTTAGGTTCTGCATAACCTAACAATACGATATTTTATAATAATAATAATAATAAAAAAACCCATAAATACTTTAAATGAGAGAGATTCAAGAGAAAGATGGATGCGTGAGAGAGGATTGTGAAAAAAGGTTTGGGATTTAGGATGTTTGGGGTGGGCAAAACATGTTCATTAAATTTTCTTTGAAGTTATGGTCATTTTAGGAAAGTAATGGGGTTTTATTATAGCTTTTTTGGTTATAGCTTTTTAGGATGTACACGGTCTTGAAATTGCCTTAGGGTCTGTTTGGTTGGGGGTCTTGAGCGTGGGTTTGGGGTTTCACACCCCAAACCTTTGTTTGGCACGGTTGGGTTTGGGGTCAGAAATTATAGCAGGGGGTGTGACGAAGCCGGCCATGGGGAGGAATCCTTGACCTCTTCAGCGCCTGGGTTTAAGGTTCTTCACCCCGGTTTGCATTTTACAAGCTTTGTTATTGACAAGCGTGCCCCTCCTTGTTATTCTTCAACAACAAAGAATCCCCCCCAAGTCCTAGGATTCCTTGACCTCTTCGAAGCCCTAAACCCTTCGGCAGAACCCCAACGACAGTTGAAGAAGAAGAAGAAGAGGAAGAAGAAGAGGAGAACCTTAACGCCGTTCCAGTCGCTGCCTCACCGTTGCCGTTCCAGTCACGTCTGCTGCTGCGTCGCCTCGCCGTCTGCTGCTGCACCGTGGCCTCGCCGTCTGCTGCTGCTGCTTCCCTCTTCCCCTTTCCTTATTCCTTTTGGCTTATCTGCTGCTGAGTCATATATATATATATATATATATATATATATATATATATATATATATATGATTATTCTATAGTCAGGCCGGCTGTAAATTGTTATTTACGGTCGAGTGAGGCGGACGGTTGGGATTGAGGCGAGCTGATCAAGGTAAGTAAAAAAAAAGAAATTGCTCCTGACAAATCACGTGGGTGGTTGGCAGACAGCCCTCACCTCTCCTCTCCATTCTTCTTCTTCTCTCTCCCTCATCAGACGGTCAGACCTCTCCCTCATCTCAGGCCGTCCCTCAAATCCGGCGGAAGCTCGTCGCCGGCGGTATCTCCTCTCCCTTCATCTTCTTCTTCCTTCTCTCCCTCCTCTCCCTTCTTCATCTCAGGCCGTGACTGAGTTCATCTCCCTCAAATCCGGCGAGGAGCCGCTTCTCTCTTTATCTGCAGGAGCCGCCTCCACCGCTGCCGAGACCCCCACGGCAGGTACTCTTTTCCCTTCTCTTTTTCTCTTCTTCCCCACGGCATGTATACTCACCATTGTAGGGATGTTGGGGTTTTTTTTTTTTTTAATACAACAAATCAGAAAAATGAGGTGATCACTCATGGATTTATTAAGAAATTAGGAGATTAGAAATTATAGACTTGTGTCCTTGCTGTTTGTGAAAATGCCTGAATAGCAATTTATGTTTAATTTTCTGCGCATACGTTGAACCTTGGACAGTTGGACGTTTGAGCAATATCTTGGTGAGGCTGTTTTCATTCCAGCAGGATGTCCTCATCAAGTGAGAAATAGACAAGTAATTGACTGTCTAATGACAAGCTTGTTTATTCTAGCAAGTTAGGGATGAAGAATCACTATTTTCTTATCAAGATATTCATTGCTTCTGCATAGACTTGTTTAATAAACTCATTTTTGTGCTTGATTTTTTAAGTCTTGTATGCTTTTATAGACATGTCTCTTGAAACAATGATTTTACATTTCCATACATCTTATGGACATATAATGGGAAGTGCCTTTAAAATAAAAACAGTGAGAACATAAAAATATTGGAATTTCCTAGGGTTGAAATTTCATTGCCTCCAACAGAAACTTCCCATATTTTAAAATAGTGTACTTGGCATTGTCCCTTTAATAGTATCATCCAGTTATTAATTTTATTCCATTTCATTTTGCAGTCCTGCATTAAGGTGGCCCTTAACAGTTTCCATTTCATTTTATTCCATTTCATCTTGCACCGGATCATACTAGAACTGGCAAAGCCACAACAAGTACTGATGTGTTTGCTTTTGGGGTCTTTTTGCTTGAGGTTGCTTGTGGAAGAAGGCCAATAGAGTCGCGAGCACCAACAGAGGAGGGTCTAATTTTGGTTGATTGGGTGTTTGCTTGTTGGAATAGAGGTGAAATTCTTCAGGCAAGTGATCCAAATTTGGGGTGTAATTATAGAACAGAGGAAATGGAGTTGGTCATGAAGCTTGGCCTGATGTGCTCTCATTCAGAGCCTGCAGCAAGGCCCAGTATGCGGCAAGTTGTGCAATACTTGGAAGGGGATGCTCCTCTGCCAGAGTTATCGTCTCTCGCTCTTTCTGCCAGTGGCCTAACATTTGCTTATCGCGAAGGTTTTGATGATATTGCCATGTCGTTTCCATTTTCTTTGGTGAAGACATGCTCAAAATCATCTTCTATTTCAGAGTCTCTCCTCTCTGGAGGCCGCTAGCTGATTCTAAAATCTTCTGCTTGAGTACTAAATTAAATGACCATACAATGATTTGTGCATTTTGAGAACCATAGAGGCCATTATCTTGCCTTCTTTCTAGCCCAGGGATTTGTGTAATTGCTATAGTAATACTACCACTTGTGTAATATAGAAGTCAAGAATTATTTCTTTCTATTCCCTTTGGATTTCAAATCATGTGATTGGGATTTTGGAGTTTTCAGCGAAGTTTGGTATTTGATTGAGAAAGAAAACAGAAGTCAAGAATGGTCGCTGTGGATCCCATTTTTTACATTGACGTGTTCATTTCTCATTTTCAAGTCATTAATGTAGAAAGCAAGCCATATATTTGGTTTCAAACGATAACAGAACAGAGATAAACACCTTCATTTTCTGGTGGGAAGAAATTTCGACCATATTATTTAAGCCAAACAGTGAATTCCATGCATCTAATGTTTGTCACACAGGAGCCATGTGATTGGTCCAAATTGGTTGACGGAGTTGATTGGAAGTGTAATAGTGAGATTTTCATTTCAACGAGCATCTTGTCAATCCAGCAAATTAAATTGAATCTAATCCAAGTTAGGCTGCAACCCCACAAACAAACAATATGGACCTTCTTGGAAGCATGCATTGCAGAATGTTTTATCTGTTTGGCATGTTGGTGTTTTCAGCGAAGTTTGGTATGATTAAAAAAATCAAACAGAAGTCAAGAATGCCTGCTATGGATCCCATTTTGGACACTGGCATTTTCATTTCTCATATTCAAATAAATGCATAGACCAAGCGACATATTTGGTTTCAAACGATTACAGAACAGAGAAACAACTGAACTTTCTGGTGGGAACAAGCTTCAACCATGGTCTTTAAGCTTCTTCTATTGCACTTTCTCCTGATCAAAGTGGCTGCTGCCTCTAATGTTTTCAGCGAAGTTTGGTATGAAAGAGAGAGGGGAAAAGTGTACCTGTCGTGAGGTTCTCGGCAGCGGTGGAGGCGGCTACTGCAGATGAAGAGAGAGGCGGCTCCTCGCCGGATTTGAGGGAGATGAACTCAGTCACGGCCTGAGATGAAGAAGGGAGAGGAGAGAGAGAAAGAAGAAGAAGATGAAGGGAGAGGAGATACCGCCGGCGATGAGCTTCCGCCGGATTTGAGGGACGGCCTGAGATGAGGGAGAGAAAAGAAGAATTGAGAGGAGAGGAGAGGAGAGAGAGGAGAAGAATGGAGAGGGCTGTCTGCCCACCACCCACGTGATTTGTCAGGAGCAAATTTTTTTTTTTTACTTACCTTATCAGCCCGCCTCAATCCCAACCGTCCACCTCACTCGACCGTAAGTAACAATTTACAGCCGGCCTGACTATAGAATATCTGTATATATATATATATATATATATATATATATATATATATATATATATTTGTGCATTTGATTTAATTGTTTAAAGAAGGGTAATTTGGTAATTTAATTGATTTTGTTGTATAACTTGATGGTCCAAACAAACAAAGGTCAGGCATTCCCGGGCTTGAGATTCCCAACATTCCAAACAATGGTTTGGGGTACAAAGTTTACAAACCCAAACCCCCCTACTAGACATTCCCAGGCTTGAGATTCCTAGCCCGCGTACCAAACGCAACCTTAGAGTTCGTTGGGGTTACAATATCGCCTCCCTTTGCTTAAATCTACTGGGCCGGTTATCTCTCTACCCAACCTAGCCCATAACTATTTCACTAAGCCTCATCAAAGGTGTCCCCCCACCTAATTAAGTCCACAAGATCACAATCGCCCATCTCCTCTTCAGACTCCATAACCTATAACTCTTCCCATAGGATAACATCCGATTCTTTTTGGTCTCGCACCTACGAAATTTTTAGAGAGAGAAAAAAAATAAGCGAGACCAAAAGGATGGCGAGTGAGGCAGCGATCGAGGAAAGTGGCGCAGCGGCGGCGATAGAGGTGGCAGCGGCGGAGACGGCGAAGCTGCCCCACCGGTTGGAGAGGAAGTGGACTTTTTGGTTCGATAACCAGTCGAAGCCCAAGCAAGGTGCTGCTTGGGGCAGCGCCCTTCGCAAGGCCTACACCTTCGACACTGTTGAAGAGTTCTGGTGGTATTAACCATTCTCTCTCTTCTCATATATATATATATATATATATATATATATATATATATATATATATATTGATTTTCGTGCTTTATGTGCTGTTTGATCTGTTTACCCTTTCTATTCATCAGTTGGGTTCATTCTCAGTTTTATGATATAGGTCGTTCGTGATCTCTCTCTCTCTCTCTCTAAATTAATTGAAATTTATAAGTTTTGTGGAATTGAATTTATTTTGATTTGATATTGATTTATGCTAATTTTGGCTTATTTATCTTGTTTGATTTGGGTTATAGTGTTATGCCGTCACACTTCTTGAAGCCTATCAATGATATCCCCATTCTCTATTTCTTTTTATTTCTGTTTGATTTCCGAGAACTCATTGGAAAAGAAAGAAATTTTGGGGAAATCTTAGTACTGCAACTTCAATGATATTCGTTATGAGATTCTAACTCTTCGTTTTTATTTTTTCAAATGTTTTCAGGCATGTTTGTGTGGATATATCTATATCTCTCTCTCTATATATATGCGCACACATTCTGTTTGGTTTTGATTATCCTTTGCTGATTTTTATGCAGTTGGAATATTATATATGCTTTTTTTTTTTTAAATTAAATAATTGATTCTTGAAATTTTGCTGCAGTTTGTATGATCAGATATTTAGGCCCAGCAAGTTGCCAGGGAATGCTGATTTTCACTTGTTCAGAGCTGGGATTGAACCCAAATGGGAAGACCCAGAGTGTGCCAATGGGGGCAAGTGGACTGTTACCAGCAACAGAAAAGCTACTCTCGATACCATGTGGCTAGAAAGTGTAAAAATCTGAACTTTCTGTATTAAAAAAATGGGACAGTTTAGTTTGGGATATATGAAGTGTTGGTTCTTGGTAAAATATGGCATATTGACTTGTTTGGTTACTAATGGATTTTAATTTAGTTGATGGCTTTGATTGGAGAGCAATTTGACGAGGCTGATGAGATCTGTGGTGTGGTTGCAAGTGTGCGTCAAAGGGGGGACAAACTTGCATTGTGGACTAAGACAGCCACCAACGAGGCTGCTCAGGTTCTTATTTCTTATTCTATTCATATTAGGAATGTTGACGTATGATTTTATTTCATTGATATATATCACTTCTGTGGTAACATTTGATTCGAAGCTAGTATAAAATGTCTGGTATACTATGACTGTCATTCTATGTTCAAATTAAGATTTTTGTTGCTTGTTGCTTTTAAGGTTTTAAATTTTATTTTTAATGGAAATTTCAACTCTCTAAAATATGAAAATTTAAGCAAAAGTTTTGGTTTTAATAGTTATTTTTGAAATTTTGAGAGATAAGGGCAATACTAAAATTTTGCTGGAAGTTTGTGAAATGTTAAACCAGCAATAGTATTTATTTACAACTGGATAGTGGATACGTGGGGATTGTTACTATCCCGTATTTGAGAATTTTATAAGGCGTTGACCTTAATTCTCTTTTTGATGGATTCAACATTAAAAACACTGCCCGCAAGAGTCAAGGGTATTAATCCATTCATCCCAAATGATCCGGTTTCTGGATGGGGTAGGAACTAGACAATCCAATGGCACCTCACCCTTGGACCACTAGATCTTGCAAATCTGGAAAGAAAAAGAAACAAGAAATTAAGTCCTAATCCTCAAGTAAAGTGATATGAGAGATGGTATATAAAATACAGATATGGGGTCAACCATTGGGCAATTTATTTGGAAATCTCCAGTTTAGTTGTAAGGTTATGTTATTTTGCTTGGAATGTGGTTGTTCACAAAACTTGTCATTAGATCAGCTTCTTTTTAGAAATTGGCAGACTTGAACAGATTTATTAATTCATTAAATATTCTCTTCCGTTATATGGTTAACTGGTTAAGGATTTTTGAAGATATGACATGTCTTTCGTCGTGCCTCTTCTTTTACGTGTGCCTTAGGTTAAAATTTTAAGGGGCCATATAATGTGACAAATATTTCTCTTTATAGTCATATGGTCTTTATGGAAAGGGGAAAAAAAAATACAAGGATGGAAGGGCTGGATTAGGATGTGGATCCTGTGAATTGGATTAGTCTTTCTTGTCTCTTGTTGATTTTCAAGCATGGATGTTGTTAATGTAGCCGACTTCCTTAAAACTTGGGACTCTTGTCCTATTAGTAATCTCTTGTGCACGTACTATTTTTATTCTCCTTTTCTTAAAAAAAAAAGAAGTAAAAATTGTATTTCTTATCAAAGATATATAAAAGGCCTTTAAAATCCTTTTAGTGGAAAACAGAATATTGTTGAAGAAATTCACTCAGTTCGAGGATACATGAAATCCTAAGGTTGATTGATTTTGATGCTCTGGAAGTCATTCAAGTGAAAATTTATTATAGGAGCTACAAGAGTGTTCTAATAATCAGTTTAAGTTGTTATCCATATTCTGATTCTTCTTATTTTGATTTCTTGCCATCCAACCATTGTTGAATGATTGAATCCACATGCTTCAGAGCTTTGTCTTTCAATTGAAGGTCTGCCAGCTCAAAGGCTGCTATAATGGCATAGTATTCCCCCGGGGGGGGGG
>JAESVK010000410.1:836499-850318 GCA_017140935.1 Hamamelis virginiana
TCTACACACTTTCATTTATATTGCATATTCTGTGAGTAACAAATGGTTGTGGAAGTATATCCTTAATTATCTGAAAGCAACAGATCAAACAGATCAAGATTAGATGAATTAAGCAATTATTTTTCAAGTATGAAGAACACCTCAATTTATGGGACGTTGCTTAGGAATTCCCTTGAACTTGATCAAATTAAGAACTTCAATACCATACTGTTACAGTTAAAGAAATAATATATATGTAACTGATTGCGAATTCCCAACTGTAATCAAACATGGGCATATATACTATTAACAAAAAGGAAATCAATCTAATTTGGTGTATTTCGTCGCTGAAGAAAACTTTGGGAGTGTCAGCCATCGTCGACGAAAACGATCAAAGCAGTGGATCTTAATTGGCAAACGGATTCTTTTTATCTTTTTGGTGATATAGCCACATCTTCGTTTAAATATTTTAGATTTTGAGATACTGACCATTTTCTGTACACCCCTACATCCTGCATTTGATAGAAGACAAACAATAATATAATTAAATCTTACAGATTAGAATAAACTTTTGTGCTCATTGTTCATCCCACTATCACTTTGTAGCAGACCTTAGGGTGGTGAGAATTGGAAAAAAAAAAAAACCAACTATATCATTTATCAATCAACAAAATTCTGTTAATACCCCCTGTTAAATACATTATTTCCTTAGATTGCATGGGATGAGTGGTGGGTTCAGCAAAATTCATTTCTCAACTCTACCACCATTGAAAACAAAAGGAACAAGCTAGTGCCCACTCTTCTTTTTTTATTTTCTTATTATATTTTTGTTGTCTTTTCTAGGATTCATTGGATGACGGCATACCTTGTACTTTCTTAATATGTACTTCTTCTTCTTTGCTTGCCTTCTGTAAGACCTGCAACTTACACAAAGAAAATCAGTGTTTCTGTCTTATTAGGGCCCTATAATTATTTTTTTGCAACATTTAGGTATTGGGTTCAATATGTTACAGGGGTGTTAACCCAAATACCTTTCGAAATGAAGAGAAAAAAGAGAAAAAGGGTGGGGGATGGGGAGTCGTTCTAGTATAATTATTGATAGACTGTAATCCGCTATGATGGTTTGTTGTAAGGTTTTAGGTTTGTTACCTCAGCTAAACTTTCTAGACGCTTCCTCATCCTTCGTTGTATAAAACCTCTGGTGGACTGTTTGCACAAACTTGTCAGCCCGAAGATGTATAAGTCCAGTGCTTTCCAATTCCAATAAAAACCAGAAAGAAATTTACCTTTACATGATATTTCACATAGGCATAGAAGTTCAATAGACTCCATACAATCTTGTCCAGTTTTTTACCTTCAATGTGATGTGAACAAATATCTGTGAATATGTCATGTAAAAATATTTTAGACCAAGCTTACACAAACTTGACATGGTGTAGGGCAAACTAAAAATGGAAAAAGACAAAAGGTGCTGTTATGAGACATTGAGAGAAACTCAGATCAGTTGGGTCTTTGTTTTGTCCCTTAACATGATGGAAGATAGTTGTTTGGTTTATATTTTAGAGGAATGACTTATGTTTCAAGTCCTTGAACCTCATCTGTTTGAACCTAAGATTAACAATTGCACAATTATGTTTGTACTGTAATAATCCTTTCCTTAGTTGATCAAAACATGGTTCAGAATCACTTTATGTATGGCTTTTTAACATTGTAGGTTTATAGTTTACCAAAAGAGACAAATCCTCCATTGGTGCTCAAATCTTCAAAGTGCTCTCCTCTTAACTCAGGAGGGGGAATGGGTGACCAGGTGCAAGGAGGTACTTTAGCCCACACTTCTGAACTTCCCACATCCATGAGTTCCTATCAGAAAAATTCAGTTATTACAAGGTGTGGGCGCATACCAGGAGTTTGGTTTCAATGTTCAAATTATGAGAAAATTTTAACTTCTGTATACAGTGTTAGCCACAAACCTGAAAGAAGGCTGTTGCAATAATCACATCTGAATTTTCTTTAAAGCGCATGGGAAATACTGCAGTGATTTTTTGTGGCTGCGAAACACATGAATAGGTTTTTGATTAGACAACATGGAGTTGCATAATAAATATATTGTGTTATTTATACATTGGTATGGGAAACAGCCAAACAGGTCATGTTGGCAGTCCTAAATAGTTTGGTTAATGCACCATTGACTTAATTAGATGTGTTAGTAGGGTGGTATTTGTTCTTTAATATAAATAAAGGAGATGGCCTAAACTCTAGGCATCTGATTTCCGTTTGATTATTGTCTTTTATCCTTAGCTTATATCTCTTCTGTATTTAGTTAGCGCAAGTTCTAGATTTTGTGATAAAAGGGATGCCTCCTTGCAAATCAACATTTAAATTTCAGTACCAACTTCTATTTCTTTCCAAATCTCTTAAATTTCCTTTAATTTTGGTGTTTAAAAAAAAAAAAAAAAGAAAGAAATCAAACTATTGGATTTGGTTGAAATTTCAAGTTATTGGAACTTCTGGTGCAATTATAGTCAAAATGCCGTGTTTGTTCTTTTTATTTATTTATTTATTTATTTTTTACTTTGGAACCTTGGCTAAATATTGAGGGAGACCAAACTGCCATAGAATTGTTTTTAAATTTATTTACAGCTTTCCAGCATTTTCCGTCTATCCAGTGGGATTAAGTGCCATTGATAGCAGGCTGCTTAAACCTGGTAGATTGATAGCATTGCATAAATCTGGCATTAGAGAAAATACTTACATATTCAACTTTTAGGTTAAATATTCATTTCAGATTTAAATTCTTGCCAAGCATATTATGGGGTGCTATAATATTACCTTAATCAGAAACCCAGAAAAACTGATGTACTTCAACAAATTTAGTAGTAGTTTTTCATATTTCAATTCTTGTTATGCTTTTCTTTCATGAAACTTTTCTCCTTTGGGCTTTTACTGACACAGATAGAAGGATTGATACATGGAAAATACCTGTCTAATAACAAAGAAAGGCTCTCTTGGATGATAAACAAGTTTGATGGGTTTGTACATCCCTTGAGATATATCCTGGGAACTAACATTTTGCAACATTTCTTTCAGCTGAGAGCTCAGTATCACTGCTTGCAATGTGGAAAGCTCGGTAATTACTTTTTCATCTGTAAGAGGAAAATACCATGACCCAATCAATTGAGCACTTTTCTTCATTAGTTCCATTATTTGACTGCTTTAAAGAGAATATTGACATCTACAATGACACATCATTCATTTTGTTATTTTAACGCAACTATTCTTTTCAAAAAAAAAAAGTTCTCATTTCTAATCTAAAGCTAATGGACACATTGTAGTATAGAGATTTGTCCTATGCCAAGATAGCGATACTGTGAAGAAGGGATGAACTCTTCAGCTAAATGGGCATTTGTCTTAGTGTTAAAATCAACAACTTTATTCAAAGGACAAGGTGCACTTCATTTTCTTTCCATGTCTGATAAGACTTCAAAAGACAAGGTGCAATCCATCTTCTTTCCATGTATATATTTTACTATATTGCTAATTTGTTTATAGGTGTAAGACCTTAATTGAAAACTTTAAATTTATAGAGATACGTTTATATCCTCGTCTTGAATTGAGCAGTTAGACTATAAAGGTCCTTTGCTTTATTTTTAGCTGAGCTATTTTGTAATTATTGCCTGATATGTGAACTATCTTTTACATGGCTTACCATGTAGCTGTGTTTAGTAGCACATTCATACAATCCTTATGCTTTGTATAGTTGCCAGGAATGGAAGGGGTAAAGTTTAAAAATTTGAAAGTCTATGACAGCCATTCTAACCCCAAATAGTTGTAAGATTCCAAGTTCTCGTCTCTTTTCTTGGCAAAGCATTGGTTCATTTCTAGATGTGTCCTTTAAAAGCTACACTGGCACAAATGTATATAATTCTCTATTGTATAGCCCTTGCACCCAGAACAAATAATCATCTCTAAAATATATATGTTATGATAATTACTTAGGTCATGTGAAGAACTCTCAAACCTTTGCCACGTGGAATCTTAGCGAAGTTCAGTCTTAGAGTAAGCTGATATCCTTCTCTTGCGGGGTCAACAATCTCCACAACATCAGAACAAACTCCCTTTATCATCTGTATAGTATAATGTGAAAGTCCATATGAGAACATGACTCCTTGGGACAGTAGTGGGGTTGATATTGACAAGTAGGTATGTGGATCTGATGGAGAACACTGAAACATTACAAGGCAACTGTTAGAAATATCCTCAACTTATTTTCCAAATTTCCATATGCTTCCAACATGAAAATATGTGCTATTTTCCCGCTCTAACATGCACCTATTTTACCCATCCACAATAGTTCTTATATTGTTCCTAATATTCTTACTAAATTTCTTCTTTATCAGTTGCTACCTGACTTTTTCATGGTATTTTCCTGATAATCTTCAAAGTCTGAACTGTTCCTGGCCCTAAATGACTCCTGAGTCCTGAGTTTGTAATTATGTCCTCTTTTTTAAATAACTATGATTAATGATGCATGATATATAATTCACTTGAGGCAATCTTATGTAAGATTTCTGCAGGGATCAATTGAAAAGAAAAATAAATTTAGAACTGATAACCTAGAACCAACAGAGTGACTAATAGTATTTTCATATTTCAGTATGCTTAATATGATTCGAGGTTTTACCTGAATGTGGTATTCCACAGACCCAAATTCATACAAGTGATGATCAATCTCCATGGGTTTTTCAGCACTGTCATGGGAGAAACAACACTCTTCATCAAAATAATTTTAATTTTGTTGAAACCGTGCAATCTACTGTATACTCCATGGTTGCTGAAAAGATGGAGAATAAAAGAGAGATAAAAAATAAAAATAAAAAGTGGGGGGACAGAAACTTAAAAAAAAAAATTAGAAGTCATTTCCATTTCACTTGTAAGATTCCAAACTTTCTTTTCTTCTCATCCATCTTCTTGGCAATCAAACCAAACAGGAGATTAGTACTTAAACCAATTCACATCTATTGTAAACAAATATACCTAATCAATTTGACTATTTGACCTAGATGGCAAATTAATCCACTCTGAATCACTTGTTGCAGGATTAAAAACAATTTCATTAATCCTACAAGTGATACCTTTTTATCCCATAAAACAGGAAAGTTGAGAAATCTCATTGAATGAAGTTGTGGGCTAGTCTGTTGGTAAAACCCATAGGTGGATGCACCAAAGACTTGGGTTCAAATCCAACCTTTGTTAGGGTAGCAGAGGTTTTGGGAAGGACTACCAATGTGTAGCTCATGGGTCCTGGTGAACTTTACTTAGGACCCAAACAAAACTCTTGGCATAATTAATGTTGATATATAATCTGCAGATCATGTTTTTCTTTCATGTTCAAGAAATTTAAAATTACTTGCATATATAGAATAAATTCTCATTATTCGATTTCAACTTTTTATATTTTCCTGTTAATCAAGTTTGTTGGTGTCTTAACTTAGTTCGATATATTGGATACATGTGATTGTTCTGTTTTTTCATTCAAGTGTATAATCTCTCTAAAATTTTGGTATCTTTGGGATTAATGTTTTTATTTTTCAGTGAAATGTTGACATCATCCACTGTAGCATGATATGTTGCAGTCTGGCAACTGGACAACTAACCATTGTAGATAAAAGTTGCCAGAAATCTATGTAGGTTTTTGATCATCGTCACTACCAACTAAAAAGTGAAAGAAGAAAACAGCTTCATCCCACCCACTGAAAATCACTGCAGATCTCATCGTTGGTTATCTACCTGGAAATCACATTTTCTTATCCACCAAACAGCTGAAGTGCTCCAGAGGCCCCCCACTACAGGGAAAATTGCCTACAGCTCCCACATTTAGAGGTGGGGAACTTCCCACCCTTGCATAAACTTCTACATTTTGAATTTTTCAGAATGATGTGTTGGTTATCATCATTTATTTTATCGTGCTGTGTTTGAGATCCATGATATCAAAATGGTTTTCATTTGTTATTTCTTATCCAGGCCAATTTGTTGATATTAGTTTGTGTGGTGAGTGGAATTTCTGTTTAGCCTGAAAAAAGAAGAGCATAGATGTCATAATCATGGCTTTATAACTGTTTACTGAAAGAATGTAAAGATTAAAACTATATTGAGCAGTGATCACCTACACATTTTTCAGTAAAAATATATGCAAGTTCAGTTGCAGAAGGCCATAAAGGCATGGAAGAGGCCTACAGAACATAGACAAACAGTTCTTACCGGTACAATTTTAGCAGGATTTCCTTAAGTGCCGGCGACGCCCTCTCGAAGCATGCCATCCTCGGAACTCTCTCTCTCTCTCTCTCTCTCTCTCTCTCTCTCACTCTCTCACATATGTAGGGTGGAAGGAGGAAGGTAAACTGAGATACAAAATTGCAGCTTGAGTGTTTTAGAGAGTGAGAAGTTGGAGTGAAATGTAAGTCCAATGTTGCAATCATGTTAGCAACCTTTGAAGCAAAGAGACCTACTCTTGGTTTTTGTCATTTCCTTGATTCAAAAGCAAGCCATATGCATATATGTGGGATTATCTGACGTCCTCTCCATGTTGGATTTTTGTTCTGGATTCCACTCTTAAAGCTAACATTTCTCTTGCTTTGCCATGCAATTGAAATCTCCCTCTTACCACTCGATCCTGACTTGTAAAATTTCCAAAATTTGTTTCCCCACCCTCTCATGCCACTGCTCTCCTCATTCTTGAAAATAATAAATAAATTAATAACCTACCATCCACTTGCTTCTGTTAAATTAAGGGATTGTTTGGCAGACATGAAAACATAATCAACTCTTTGTTCAAAAAATGAAACATAAACATGATTTTATTAAACCATTATTTAAAAACCAGATTCTAATAAGAAACTAGGCCTAATTTGATCCAGTTTTTAGAATTTTTAGTCTTAAAAACAAATTTTAATCACATATTATATTCCACCCATCCTAGTTGGAGAACGAAGTAATTCAACCCACAGGAGATGCGCCATGCAATGAGTTTTAGGACTGCAATTGGATACTAATGATTTAAGGAGACTCTAAATCGTTTCCTTTTGATAAGGAAAGAACGCAATCTTTCTTCATTGTTCAATTATATCAAGAGAAATTACAGTTTCATTCCTTCTACTTATATCAATTTATGCATCCTCTATTCCTAACAAAAGAGCAAAAACTATAGTTTAGGAGTAATTGAGATTACTCATATCAATCATTACATAACTTGAAAAGGAGAGGGGAACCAAATTATGACATTACTTTAAAAGTTAACTTCTTCTATTTTATAGATATAATCATGACATAGTTAGCATATGCTTATGTAAGTTATGTCGGCATGAGAGTCGGATTATAGGATGGTGCATATTTTGAAAAAACTGACCGTTGGATGTCATGCAAGCCAAAAATCACAGTCATCCAATGTTAAACTTTCAAAATATAGCGATAAAAAATTGTGACTGCTGAAAACTGGTATAGTTTTTCTCAGTGACATTTCTAAGAAATCGACCATTAGATCATTGTGATTTTTGGCATACATGACATGTATAAATACCATACCTAATCCAACGGTCAATTTTTCAAAATAGCCATCACACAATTATCTATGGACTTTATGCTGGCATAAGCTTATATAAGCATTTGATGACTTGATATATATATATATATATATAGAGAGAGAGAGAGAGAGAGAGTCTATTAATAATCAATTTAAGCATGATTGGAGGTCCAAAACAATAGGTTCTGGTGTTTTTAATCGCAAACTATTGGAAACTTATTAAAATGATGGACGGTCGTTATTACATGGTAGGTACTTTGTACATGATTAAAATATTAATTACCACGTTTGGCAAAAGAGGATTTTTATTTATTTTTAATTCTTTAGAGATTCTTTTAAGTGTTTCTAGAAATGTACTTGAAAGAGTACTGTTCTCCCAATGACATTTTCAAAAATATAAGAAGTGTAGATTATTTATTAAGTATTGTAATATTCTCTTTTTTTGCTTTTTTTTGGCCAAAGTAACAAGCTGTTCGGACTGCGAGAGTCTCTCTATGCAGGGCCACCGATTCATGGGTTCATATAATGCTCAAGCTACTAGTCCGAACTTGTGATTGGTTGCAATATTCTCATAGTTACTTTGGTTATTTTTCATCAAACACTTGGGCCGTTTGGTTAAACTTCCACTTTCTGTTTTTTGCTTTTAAATGTTTAAAAATTAAAGTTTTTAATGATTTTATGTAGTATAAAATTTTGGCATTTATTTTTAAAAGTTGAGGTCTTACTACATCAACTTTTAAAAGTAACTACCAAAATTTTTTCGCACTCAAATATTGGATACTTTTACTTTTAAAATTAAAAAACAGAAAGTAAAAACTTATCCAAACGGACTTTTAATATCACAGACGTTATGAATTAAAAATGCCATCTTAGCAAATTGAATAATATATCACCTATCATTCCATGTCACTTGCCAAATCAATACAACACATTGGTGCAAATGTGTTATTTGTTATATGGCATGACATGATATATTAGTATACAAATATTATGCGTGTTGTAAAGGATAGGGGTTGCAATTTTTCAGTACTAAAATATAAGTCCATCTCTAATCATTTACTCTTACTCTTATTTAAATTGAGTAAAAATTTGAGTGAAATATTTTATTTTAATAAGAGCTCTCCTATCACCTACTCAAATTCTTACTCAAATCGTTTAAAAATTTATATTTTCCTCTCAAAACTATGAATCATTATTATTTTTACCCCAAAAATTACCGGAGCACCCAAACAATGCCTATGGGTTTGCCCTAGTTTTTCTTTTAATTTGAAAGGCTCAACCCATCTCTTATCTTCTCTGTCGTTTCTCATCCCAGTAGAATCCGTTATATTTGAAAGAGAGAAATAGAACTTTGCAGAAAGGAGGAGAGGGAGAATCATACAAATTAGCCATGGATGGAGCTTGACAATTGGCCATGGATGGCGGAAGATATGGCTGACATGGCAAGAAAGGAACACCCAAGATCCAACCAGCAGTTATATTTTACTTTATTTAAATTTTTTGAGTAAAACTCAATTTGGGAATGAGTTTGAATAAAACTAGAATTTGGTATAGGTTTGAGAAAGGATTGGATAAGGATTTTTGGACATTTTTACTCAAACTTAAATTTGAGTAAGGACTTAAGTAAGGATTGGAAATACTCATGCATTATGCTTATTGTTATGGATTGATAGGTAAAGTTTATTGTGTTTTTTTTTCAAGGTTACGGTTAAGAGAATTTAGTCGTAAACATATCATACTCCCAATCCCAAATGCGTCCGGATCCTCTGCTTGGGAGTAAATGAATTTGTACATACTTGGGTTTCAAGTAGATGTCGATACGTCACGCAAAAGCAAATCCAACAGTTGAGGATTCTTGTTACATGGTAGGTACTTCGTACATGATTAAAATATTAATTACCACGTTTGCTAAAGAGGATTTTTATTTATTTTTAATTCTTTAGAGATTCTTTTAAGTGTTTCTAGAAATGTACTTGAAAGAGTACTCTTTTCTCTATGACATTTTCAAAAATATAAGAAGTGTAGATTATTTATAAAGTATTGCAATATTCTCTTCTTGTTCTTTTTCATTTTTTTTTTGCCAAAGTAACAAGCTGTTCGAGCTGCCAGAGTCTCCTTATGTTGGGCCACTGATTCATGGGTTCGTATAATGCTCAAGTTATTAGTCCGGACTTGTGATTGATTGCAATATTTTTAAAGCTACTTTGGTTATTTTTCGTCAAGCACTTAGGGGCCCGTTTGGTTAAACTTCTACTTCTGTTTTTTGCTTTTAAAAATGAAAGTTTTTAATGATTTTATATAGTACAAAATTTTGGTATTTACTTTTAAAAATTGAGGTAGAAAGAATTTCTTATTACATTAACTTTTAAAAGTAACTACAAAAATTTTTCTGCACTCAAATATTTGATACTTTTACTTTTAAAAGTAAAAAAAAGAAAGTTGAAACTTATCCAAACGGACTTTTAATATCACAGATTTTTTGAATTAAAAATGCCATCTTAGCAAATTGAATTATATATCACCTATCATTCCATGTCACTTGCCAAATCAATACAACACATTGGTGCAAATGTGTTATTTGTTATATGGTATGACATGATGTATTAGTATTCAAATATTATGCGTGTGTAAAGGATAGGGGTTGCAATTTTTCAGTTCCAAAATAAAAGACCATCTCCATTCATTTACTCTTACTCTTACTTAAATTGAATAAAATATTTTATTTTAATAAGAGCTCTCCTATCATCTACTCAAATTCTTACTCAAATCATTAAAAAAATTATATTTTCCTCTCAAAACTATGGATCATTATTATTTTTACCCCCAAAAATACCAAAGCGTCCAAACAATGCCCAAGGGTTTGCCCTATTTTTTTCCTTTTGAAGGGATCAACCCATCTCTTCTCTTCTCTATGGTTTCTCATCCCAGTAGAAACAGTTATAATTGAAAGAGAGAGATAGAACTTTGCAGAAGGGAGGAGAGGGGAAATCTACAGATTAGCCATGGATGGAGCTTCGCCATTGGCCATGGATGGAGCTTGAGAGTCGGCCATGGATGGTGGAAGATAGGACTGACATGGCAAGAATCACACCCAAGATCCAGCGTCATATTTCCTTTACTCAAAATTTTTGAGTAAAACTCAATTTGGATATGAATTTGAGTAAAATTCGAATTTGGTATAAATTTGAGTAAGGATTGGATAAGGATTTTTGGACATTTTTACTCAAATTTAAATTTTAGTAACAGCTTAAGTATCGGAGATACTCTAACATGCATTATGCTTATTGTTAAGGATTGATAGGTAAAGTTTACTGTGTTTTTTTTTTTCTTTAAATTACGGCTAAGAGAATTCAGTCGTAGACCCATCATACTACCAATCACAAAATGCTTCCGAATCCTCTGATTGGGAGTAAATGCATCTGTATTTACTTGGGTTTCAAGCAGATCTCGACACCTGAGGCAAAAGCAAATCCAACAGTTGAGGATTCTTCTAACATCAAAACGACGCACATATGGGCGTTTCACTCGCTTGCCTCTTCAACGTCGTTGGTTCATGCCATTCTCAGCCTCCGTTGGGGTGAATGGATCTTCAAATCCCACCCAGTTTGTAATTGGGACTCTTCCTCTCATAATAAAAATAAAAAATGAAAGATGAAAGAGAGAGAAAGGAAAGTGGTTCGAGAAGTTGGCGGTAGGTGGACTGAGTTGTCCATACGACGACCCAAGATGTGTTAATCTTTTTTTTGCTTTTTTGTTATTTAAAAGAAATCATGTCTTTATTACCAAAAATAAAAAAAAAAACTACTCCGTATTACACTTTTGAAATTTAATTTGAATTTCTTATTAAAAAATGAATAAAGAAATCATGGTACACTGTCGAAGGGGGGGACCAGCGAGGCAGCGACCCAACGTTTGGCCAAGCATTACTTGCACTTGAAAAACCATGAAAGCAACCAAAAATCATGGGAATTATTAGGAAGTTCGGTCCATAACAAATTCACAATAAATTATAAAATCGTACAATTTTTCAGTTGATTTTCTATATACAGCTCAACCATTGAACTTTTGATAAAGCATCCCCAACTATTACGTTAATAAAAATTTTACGGTGATTAGTTGAAAGAACGTCAAGTCTATTAAACTCTGCTGAGTAAAAAAATTAAAGTTGGGTGAGGATGAACATCTCCATTCACCCCCAACTTTTGGGTGGTCCTAATTTGATATATATCTATACACACACAGAAATGATCCATTGGGGTTTCTTTTTACAGTTCACTTTTACGATCCACTTTTTACTGGAATAGTTGGGATAGGTATTTTGAAAAATCGATCGTTGGATTAGATATTCCTGTTACGTTTGTCATGACTGCCAAAAATCACAGTGATCCAACGGTTGGTTTCTGAGAAAACTGACAATGAAAAAAATTGACATTTTTTTTGTTCTTTAAAGTGTTAGTTTTTTTCACTGACAGTTTTCTCATGAACCAACCGTTGGATCAATGTAAATTTTGGCAGTCATGATATACGTAACATGAGTATCTAATCCAACGGTCGGTTTTTCAAAATACCTATCCCACCTATCTCAGTGAGGAGTAGACCGTAAAAATGGATCATAATAGATCATTTTTGTATATATATATATATATAGGTCAATCACATATAGTTGATTGTATTTCAAGTGATTGCTGTTAAAATTCAATAGGTCAAATAATTGCTAAGATTCTTAAATAATCCGTTGAGATTAATGTTCACTTGTTCAGTCAACTTCATATATATGAAATGAAAATTTATAATTTACTAAAAATAAATATTGAATTTGTTGTTTCAGTGTAACAATAATTAATTAGTTTAACTATTAATTTTTGACATATAATAGTATTTTTAAATGATATAAATCTACCAATATATATCCCAAATTTTTATAATATTAACAAATAGATATCGATACATTTTTATGTGTTCTAACATAAAAAAAAAAAATTCTGTAAATAAAAATAAATACCACTTGACAAATAAATCATCAACACAAATAAAAGATTTCGAACCTAATTAATTTTCTATAATGGTTACAAATTACAATTAGTTTAAAAATAATTTATTATTAAAAATCGGAAATCTACCATCTAATCACTGTTTGCTAAGTCTTCCACGGTATTTTTTTGAGTTCACCATAAGCTATTTACTATTACGTCTTATGTCGGTCACACAAATTACAGACCCGGCTCATAATTCTGAAAAGGAAAAATCAATATGAGTGTGGAGCAAAGCAGACAACACAGTCGATTCGTACAAAGATACAGTTGGCGCACTGGCGGCCGAATTTTCAATGAAGTGCTGGCGCGGACCATCGTCAATCGCTCTCCGCCACCAACTTGTACCTATTTTTATATACGGTATTGCCCCTCCAAAAAACAGACGACGTAGCTTAAAACTTGTGATGACAAGTTTACTGTCTTATTCACGTATTATTCATTGCATCATTTTATTTTAATTTTATTGCTTCTTACTAGAGTTGTGAATTAATCAAATCGTCCGACAAAAATATGTTTTAGATTGATTTTTATTTTTTAATTTTTTGAAAGCATAATTATAAGAGTTATACAATGGCAGAATTAATCCTTCCGACATATCATCAATCTCTCAGTTGCCATAAAACATGTTCCTGAAAGCCCAAGAAGTTACCTAATGAGCTACTACATCATCATCCCTAGAACATTTGATACAAGCAAAAAACAAGGAGTTATCCTATTTATCAACACAATCTGGTTTCAAGGATAAAATGGTGGCCGGCCATACTTTAGAAGATAGACTTTTAGGTTGGGTGAGGATGAACATCTCCATTCATCCCCAACTTTTAGGTTGTCCTATATATATATATACTATTTCGATCCTGTCCGGACGTCCTTATACTCGTAATCGCAAAGACGTCCTTTCTGATAGCCATAGTAATGATATTTTGACAAACTGACCGTTGGATTAGATAATCTTCTTATGAATATCATGTATGCCAAAAATCACAGTGATCTGATAATCAGTTTTCAAAATACAATCCGTGAAACACTTTGACAATATTTAACTTTGGATACTGTCAAAATTATTTAAATGTCTGTATTTTAAAAACCAACCGTTGGATCGTTATGATTTTTGGCAGACATGACATACATATAAAGATTATCTAATCCAACGGTTGATTTTTCAAAAATACATCTCCTAGAAAAAATGTCCTTACGATAAGAGCGTAAGGACGTCCTGACAGGATCGAAA
>JAESVK010000410.1:869819-888746 GCA_017140935.1 Hamamelis virginiana
CCAAAAAAAAAAAACACAGAACCATGCATACAACAAATAAGCAAGCCAATTAATACCCACTAAAAATAACTTCAAAAATACAAAATCCAAGAAACACACATACATACATAAACACACGCAAATAAACAACCTAGGTAGACCCAATAAAGATAACTTCAAAACAACAATAACCCAGAAGCCTAGTTATACACATACATACATAAATCATCAGAACAACCAAAAAACAGAAACAAGAATAACGAAATAAACCCAGAAATTAATTAATCGAGTGGGTCTCTCACCGTTCTACCATCAATGACATGTTTGTCCTGAAGAACCCTATCGAGGATCGAAGGATCTGCGAACACCACAAACCCAAACCCTCTGGGTCTCCCCGAGTTCTTGTCCCTCATCACCACAGTCTGCACAACGTCACCGTAGTTCCCGAAATACTCCTTCAGCTTGTCCTCATTTGTCTCCCATGATATCCCACCAATGAACAGCTTCCCCTGATCTGAATCCATCACTCTATCTCTCTCTCTCTCTGTATATACGTATGTATATGTATTTATTTTCTCCCTCTAAGCTGCTGTGATTTGTGGTGGCAGGGTTCTGAGGGCGCGAGGGTTTGTGGCGAAGACGCCGACTGGGTTTGGAGGAGAGAGGGAGATATCATCGAATGATGAGGAAATAAGAGAGTGAGAGAACTGGAGAGTATTCTGTTTGGACGGATGAGATTTGCTAGGTTGGATGGTTGGGATTGTTTGGATATGAGAATGGATGGACGGCTGTGATTTGATGTGGGGGGTTTTGGAAGGTAGAACTATGTCGTCAAATGATGACGGGAAAGAGCTTACTCCTAGATTCCGTGTCACGTGCTGTCCACGAGATTCCAACGCTAATTAAATCATTTAAGCATGACTCGAGGTATTTGTGAATTTTTTTTTGTGTTTGAGGTTAAATTTTTATAATTTATTAAAAAATATGAAAGCAAGTAAATTTATGGAATTGGGTCGCAGTTTGTGTAGGAAAATAAAAAGAGATATACTAAGATCTTATTAATCTAGATTTGGTTATGCACTTATCATTTGTGTAGAATATTCTTAACAATCTACTTTTTACAGAACAACAATCAATTCTCTTTATAAATGTGTATTCTAACTTGATAACAGTAATACATAGTTCATAATTCAAATAATTATTTTTTAAAACATAAATCAAAATCATAATCTTAAAGGGTAGAAGTACAATGAAACAAAATATTAGAATTGAAAATCAAGAGAGAAGAGTAGAAAGAGAGCCTATAAAAAGTTGTTTTTTGTTTCTGCAATTAATCGCACAATTGTATAAGAAAATAATAATAAACTATGATTTATAAATGATATTAACAGAAAAATACTTGACATGAATGGCCACTAAATTTAATTCTGAAACGGTAAAAAAAATAATTCAAAATGTCAAAATACAAAAGCGATGGAAATTCACATCTACAAACCTAAAATGTATGAACCCGAATAAGCCATTTTCAAACCGGCCATCAATGCAAAACTCACAAGTCTTGTCTCGATTTTATGTGCATATTAGCCTTCCAACACACAACTACAACTTTTATTTTCCTATCAAACGGTAGAAAAAAAACACACACACACAAAATATAGACTCGATGGCCCATTTGGAAACAGAAGCAGAAGTAGAAGTAGAAGAGAAGAAAAAGCATAAGTCGGTTGCGTTTGGATACTGTATTTTAAAGTACTTTTGGCACTAGAAGTGCTTTTACTGCATGTTTGGATATCATATGAAGAAGTTGCTTTTAATTATGAATTGACACAATTACCCTTGATAATAAAATTATAAATAATTTTATTTATAATGATAAATAATATGAATAATATTATTTAATAAATAATATCAATGATATAAATAATAAATAATGTAAATAATATTATTTATAATTATAATTTGGGGTTCAAATTAGCGGTCCACTCCTCAATAGGGAAGATGAGATACGTATTTTGAAAATCGACCGTTGGATTAGATGCCCGTATTATGTTTGTCATGCCTGCAAAAAATCACAGTGATCCAGTGGTTGGTTTATGAGAAAACTAACTGATGGATTAGGTTATTATGTGGAGGATATGAAGGGAAAAAAATTGTTTTAGTTATTTTTGTAAGGGCAATATTGGTATTAGGAAATTTTTTAGAATTAAAAACAGAATCACTTTTGGAAAATCACCCAACTGGGTGATTCTCACAAAAGCACCTTTTGTGGCTTTTAGATGATTTTTGAAGCAGCTTTTTTTTTTTTGCCAAACGGTGCACAAGCTGCTTTTGAGTAGGAGAAACTGCTTCTCCTACTTTTGCTTCCCAATCCAAACAGGCACTCACAATGTAAGAAATAGAAAGCTAAAGTCCAAACACACAACTCAAAATGGTCTAACGTCCAAACACACAACTCAAAAGGGTCTAACATCTGAGAAGGTGATGGGGCCTTATATAAAATCAATGCACACGCTTGGTTGATGATAATAAAAGAATGAATTTATAAGAAATCTCTCCCAAATGATATGGAGCAAATAATAAGATAGGTAACAAAAACATGCAAAGGAAGCTGTAAGACAGACTTTTGGATTTTGAAATACACAATTTTTTTCCCTTGCGAAAAGGCCACTAAACTACTCAAGCATTATGAGCTACATAAAGGCGGTAACCCCTCCATCAATTAAATCCTTTAACCCTAATGAAAATGGAATTCGATCCGAGATTACTGGTACATTCACTTAAAGACTTCACCAACATGCTAGTTAACACCTTCAAATACATATTAAACTTTACCAAAACATGAAGTTTGATGCGTGTGTGTGTATATACACACACACACACACGGAGAAATGATCAAGTCAGTCAGGGGTGGAGCAAGAACTTTTTGTCAGGGGGTGCCAAAAGTTTTAAAATTCGAAAATTTTAAAGTTTAAGCATGCCAAATCTCAATAGAGAGAATTTTTTGTATTTTATAAAGAATTAATTCACTAAAATTTACCACAAATTTCTTCTAGCATCATGTGATAAAATTTTTCAAAAAATGAAAATAAAGAGTTTAGTATAAGCAACTCATACACAAAATTTTCAAATTTCCTCTCTCTCTCTCTCTCTCTCAATTCCATTAATTTTCCTATGGAGGGGTGCCATATCGTAAATAATATACTTGATTTATCATATAATGTATGCAATATATAACTAACATTATAGTTTTTACGAGTCAGGGAGTGCCATGGCACCCCTTGTGATACGCCTAGCTCTGCCCATGAAGTAAGCTTGTGCTTATATAAGCTTATGTAAACACGAAACCCATCGATAATTGTGGGATATATGTTTTGAAAACTCACCATTGAATTAGATACTATACTTATACATGTCATGTCTGCCACAAATTACAGTGATCCAACAATCGATTTTTCAGAAATGTCGTTGAGAAAAACTACCAGTTTTCAATGATCACAATTTTTCATAATTATATTTTAAATTTATAACATTGGTTCACGGTGATTCTTGACATCCAAGAGATCCATTAGTTCAGTATTTAATCCAACGATAAGTTTTTCAAAATATGCATTCCACAATTATCAACGGGCTTCATGCTTACATAACTTATGTAAGCATGTACTGACTAGATCAGGACTGTATATATATATATATATTGCACATGCAATATTCTTTTGAAAAATTGGAGGAAATAGATATAATGTGAGTAATATAACTTGGATGAAATAAAAAGTTGATGAAAAAGTATCATTTAAAAACAAAATTAAAAATCAAAATTATATAAAAGCAATATATTAAGGGAGGGGATGTTGACACACCCTTGAATTATAAGCCCACCCCCTCCAATTTTGATTTTTTACTGTTTTATGAAAAAGTACATTGTTTTTAAGAAAACTAGCTGCGCATTCCACTAGAAAACATCATTTTGAACAACTTTGTAGAAGAAAGTTTTTCCAAAATCTATCATTTAAGCAGACTTTTTGGCATTTTTTACGAAATATTTTGTAAAAATAATAAAATGGTCAAAAAGTCTACTTAACTGATAGATTTTGGAAAAATTTTCTTCTACAAAGTTGTTCAAAATGATGTTTTCTAGTGGACATCGCGGCTAGTTTTCTTAAAAACAATGTATTTTTTCATAAAACGGTAAAAAATCAAAATTGGAGGGGGTGGGCTTATAATTCAAGGGTGTGTCAACATCCCCTCCCATATATTAATGGACCCGGCCCAACTATTATTATTATTTTTTGGGAGGGGATGTTGACACACCATACAATTATAAGCCCACCCCCTTTTTTAGTTTCCAAAAATGCCCTTAAATGAATTGACTATTTAGGACAAGTTAAAATATTATATACCTAATGTATCATAATTCTAATTGTTAAGCCCACCCTCCCCCCAAACCCTTCAGACTTGCAACATTTCCCTTCCCTCCCATACGACACGCCTCATGCTGCGACCAAGAAATCCAAGCTCATGGAAGCTTTGAGAGAGGAGCAGCTCATGGATGCTTGACCGGAGAAAATACAGAGGAACTGGAATGAAAAAAAGAGATTTAGGAGCTGCTACCATTGTGAGTTCCATTTGATATGAAAAAAAGAGATTAAACCCACTTCAAATCTGATTTACTCACTTCAAAAAGTGAGTAAGCTTAATGATGGAGCTTAATGAAGCAATCAACAGTGATGATGAAAGGATTTAGAAGCTTTAATGGTGTATTTAATTTTTTTGCAAAATCTCGTCGTGTTAGGTTACACAGAAATTAACATTCTAAGAATGTTGCGTAGAAGACGACCTAACATTCTAAGAATGTAGCGTTTTTTCTAACCGAACATTATAAGAATGTTGCGTTTTTCCTAACCGAACATTATAAGTATGTCAGTTTTTCAATTTCGCTATGTTAGGTTGGTTGAAACTTAACATTCCTGTAATGTTAGGTTGGTAAACTCTTAACATTCCTTGAATGTTAGGTTGATCATAACTTAACAAATCCGGTTTGTTGCGTTTTGACTAAGCTAACATTCTAGGAATGTTAGGTGGGACAAATCGCAACAACGCGAATCTGATAAGATATGATCAACCTAACATTCCTAGAATATTAAGTTTCAACCGACGCAACAAAACTTAAAAAAAATTTCCATTTACTGTTGCGTTACTTGAAACTTAACATTCCTATAATGTTAGGTTGATCATAACTTAACAAAGCCGGTTTGTTGCGTTTTGACCAACCGAACATTCTAGGAATGAATAGGGCAAATTTCGAATTGGGGGGTGGGAAAATAAAATTTTGAAAACAAATTTAGGGGAGGGCTATTTTAGGGATTTCATGGGGTCTACAAATAAAATAAGGGGGCTAACTTATCATGGGGGGTGGGCTTATAATTGTATGGTGTGTCAACATTCCATCCCTTATTTTTTTTATACACATCATTCAAATACTACTGTCAGTTTGTCACTACTTAATGGGCCCAGCCCAACCTTTTTTTGGGTTTTTATTTTTATTAAAAAAAAGGGTCTTGTTATTGCAACCCATCCCAACTATTAGTCCACCCCAACCATTTATGGTTTTTTACCGTTTTATAAAAAAAATACATTGTTTTTAAGAAACTAGCCGCTTTATCCACTAGAAAACATAATTTTGAACAACTTTGTAGAAGAAAGTTTTTCCAAAATCTATCATTTAAGTAGACTTTTTGGCATTTTTTACGAACTATTTTGTAAAAATAATAAATGGTCAAAAAGTATACTTAAATGATAGATTTTGGAAAAACTTTCTTCTACAAAGTTGTTCAAAATGATGTTTTCTAGTGGATAACAATGCTAGTTTTCTTAAAAACAATGTATTTTCTCATAAAACGGTAAAAAATCACAAATGGTTGGGGTGGGCTAATAGTTGGGAGGGGTTGCAATAACAAGGCCCAAAAAAAGGGGTTTAAAAAGAGCATTATTGGATCTATCCTTTTGGGGATCTATAATTTTTTCTAACTAGCAAATTGTATTCACTCATGAAATTCCCTCTTTCTTGGGGGATAATGGGCCTAAAACTTGGGGGGCAGCAACACACTTGTAAGATTCAATTAAAGCAAGGCCCAAAGGCCATGGGGCACCCTAGTATTATCTCTGCCACCTGTTTCTTTACCACCCATCACTCACTATTAATTGGTAGCATCACATTTCAAATTTTAGAAAATTTATTTGGTTGGGTATGAGTCATGTTACACTCGTCGGCCATTAATCCTTATGGAAATTTCACTACTTTGTCAAAAGTTTACACTAATAAAAATGCTAAAAGTTTAGCTTAAGATCCTCTCCAGTACAACATTACACTATTTTTCTCAGTGGGGCCTAGTTGGGCGTACGCCCTGCTACGTATTTCAGAACTAGATGGTCAGGATGGAGTTTATGGTTTTTTTCTTTTCAGACGTTGATAATAAATTTTTTGAAGTAGTACATAGTCCACAAATATCAAGGTATTAGGGATACTAGGCAAAAAAGAGAGGATTTTTTTAACCAATACAGGATATCTTAATTCTGGGAAAAAAAAAATGCTTAATTCTGCTAAGATTTGATGCAGATGAATTCTTAGAGGTGATATGTTCATTAAATATTTTTAGTGTTAAGATTCAATCCTGAAATATTTATTTCATAAATATTGTGATTCTTAATTGCCTCTAAAGTTAGGGGTTACATTGGAAGGAAATTGAGACAACAAAATTTGAGGGTCTTAAACTGCTGAATAGGCCAACGGACAACTAATGCAGGCAAAAAGAAAGAAGAGAAGGATAAAGAAAAGGGGCAACGTTTTAGAGCTGAAACTTTCGTTAGAATGAAGTCATGCGGATAGACTGGCAGGCTGGTTTTGTCCCTTGCTTTTTATTAAATACACACTCGTGCGCCCACCTCACCCTTTATCATTAATCCAACGTTCCTATTTTCAAAACTTTTGGAGCCAAAATACATTCAAATCTCTCTCACATCCCTCTCTCTCTCTATCTCTTCACGAGGACCATATAATTTATAAACAATTCTACTGGACAACAACGCAGCCTTTGTGAACCAGTAGAGGCTTCTAATGGGGTGTTTTCTGGCATGTTTTGGTTACTCCAAGAAACGAAAGTATCGAAAACCTGCCAACAAAGTTCTTCTTGGAGACCATGTAAGCCCATCTTCATCTTCCAGATTCATCAATGTGATTTTTCAGTTTATTTTGTCCAAAGTTTATTTCCTTATTTAGTTCCCCATTTAACATCTTAATTAACTCTGTTGCAGAGAAATGGAAGTTACCAACCTTTGGACTCATTTGTCTCCATAAAACTTGACACCACAGAGATCCCCATTAGCACAGATTCTGAGTTCAGGTCAGTCATTGGTGTATGTAGGCTCTTTCCTTTCTTAGGGCCTGTTTGGGATTTTGCTATCTGAATTTTATACAGATCAACTTATAATTGAGTAGAAAAAACTGTGTTTATATTTTATTTTCTGTATAATACTAAATAGATTCAAAAAAATGAAACTTACCTAACAGCAATGAAATAAAAATCGGTTAAACTCATCTTCGACTAAAAAATTTATATTTTTAGATATTTTGAACATTTATTGCGCCTTTGTTTCTTTGCAGAGAAAAGCCTAAGGAGGGGTCGAGCTTCAAAATCATAAAGAAAGTTAGCTTTAATTTGAATGTCCAAGCTTATGAGCCGATCCTGTCGGACAATTCTTTGGAGAGTGATGAGGAGAAAAATGGGGAAAAGAATGAAGAAGAAACAGTGAGAACAAGAGTATCCCATTCGCTCTCTGAAGAGGATTCTCTTGCGCTGCGACTGGGATCTTTCCCATCAAATTATAGATACCAAAATTGCCGAAACAGCTACGATGAGGATGAAATAGTAGATGAAAATTATCTGGATCTAGATGAAGACGAGGATGAGGATGAGGACGAGGATAGTGATGGCTATGGTGATGATCTAAAAATAAACCAAGAAGAGTTTTCTGAGCAATTCTATGCTTTATCTATGGAATCACAGAAGAGGGCTTCTATGACTCAATTGGCTGAGGACAAAACAGACTGTGTTATGCCCCTTCATGCTTCACCCAGACAAGAACTAGCAGCACTTGGGTTGAACCAAAATGCTCGAAATAGGAGCCAATATGTACATTCTGTACTGAACCCAGTTGAAAATCTCACTCAATGGAAAGCAGTCAAGGCAAGAGCAATACCACCATTAAAGCACCAGAGTAAGGAGAATATTGCATTAGAACAAAAGCAAGAACAGCCACAGATACCCTTTAGTTCAAAGCCAAGTTTCAATCCACAATCTTTCAATTTTACACCAAATTTTCATCAGTCCAAGCTTCTACTGCAAGAAGTCGCCATTGATGCCAGCCTTTCAAGCTGGTTGGGCTCATCCCAGAACAAATTGGTCAGCAAGAGCAGCACCATCGCTAATACAACAATGCCGTCAAAGAAAAACATATGGGACAGATCGAATTCACTTATAAATACAGAAGATGAAAATGGTTTGAGGGGTCACTAAATCACAAAGAAGAGAGAAAAATTACACAAGTTGGGTCATTTTTGTGAGGTAATAGAATGATACAGGACAGGTTTATTGAATTGAATCCAAGGTCCCTTCTGTATAAATCACCACCAAACACAAGAACCAAGCATAGCTAATGTTGATATGAGGTTGAAGTGGCCATTTGAACAGAAGTGCAGCTGAAGATTGTTGTCTTCCTAAGCCTATGCTAAAAACAAGAGTGTGACATGATTTTTGTGAGTGTTGTTAATTTGTATCTCCATCTTTACAATTCTTTCGATTCATTTCTGATTGTTCTATGAACAATAATGTTTCTGTAAGAAGTACGATTTGGCTGTTGTTTGTTATTTCTTAATGGTTATCAGTGATGGGTCATAAATGGAACCATTTGATTTCAGAAATTTTATCAACTAAATGGGATTCACAAACTCAGGAAATAATTGTAATTTGATTCAGTAGTCAGAATTGCATCTAAATATACCTTTAGGAAAAAAAAAGAGGGTGGAGTAAAAAAACAGGTGAGTACTATCTGTAGCCATGGAATGGTGGGTTCCAGCCACAGACATTCATGGCTGTCTTTAGAAATTCTTTTATTGGGAATTTGGTTGTTGGATTCCTCGATGAGTGGAACCAAGTGGGTGCAATGGATGGTTTTCTCATATTCCTTTTGACCAATAATGCAGCATACAGTCCCTAGTGCGAGAGGAATGCTCAAATAGTGGGTCCCAGATGAGGATATTTACCCTTCTTTTTGGGGTCCTTGGGCTATAGCCTAGAGAGCGGTAACCTTCCCCTTTCCTTTAAAAGCCAAACCCCAAGGTTTAAGAACTCGAAGCCAAGACCTTCAAGACCTTCCATTTTGTAAGAGGGGAGAAACATTTGCTTCATACACTGTTCTACTCTCACAACTTTTTATTAGAGCTTGATATTGAATCGGAGTAGAGACATGGAAATTTATAAAAGATTAGGGAAGTTCAAACTAGAATACATCGTCATACAATGTTCCAAAGTTATTGGTTGAATCAATAAAAAATGGTGTGGTAGTAATTCGCCGAATTTCATGGAAATTTAACAGAGGTTTGACACCATGACTTCCATTTATTCCTTTACAATTCAACCAAACAGTACCATTTTTTGTTTTGTTTTTAAAATTTAAAGCAACGAACATAATGCCACTGAATTCAATTTTGTTTCCTTTATTTATTTATATTTTATTTTATAAATTTTCTTAGGCACAAGTCATTGGAGATTTGGCCTTCTTTAAATGCAGTAATGGATACAGTTGAAAACAGAGCATTGTGTTCAGATCAGATTTATTTCATAAATGAGATGAGAATCAATGATGGTATCGTGGAGCGTTCTTTAAATGTTCAGGAAAAAGTTAAAAAGGAAAAGGAAGCAAACAGAATTTAAGTACCTGCAACTTAATCAAACATGAAAATAATTAGATGTAAATATCTTGAGTGAAGAACCAATGCATACATTAATGTACGTGGCAATTGTACAGTTACTAGATTACATATCAGGGAAGCAAGATCGTTATCTTCCTTGCCTGCTTCCCCACCTAGGATATAACCCATGCAGTTTGTCTCTGCCCAGTACAAAATTCACCTCTAACCCAACTAAGATACACTGTTAAACTTCACTTTGATGAAAAGTAACAACGCTACCAAAAACGTGAGAGACTGCTTTGCTCATCATGGGGGACTTCAGTCCATCCTTATGGCAGCAAATTGGAAACTGGGTCACCCTTGCACCAAAGTAATCAAGATGAGGGTAGGAGAGAATGGTACCTTCAATTTATCCAACATACTTTTTTTGTGATAAGTTGGTGAATCCAATCTACATTATATTACAGATGCAGGAATCTGAATCCTCATCATCAGAGTCACTCACATCGCTGCAGGCACAAACAGGAGACTACAGGTGAGATTAAGATAATATGATGGTAACTTAATGATTTAAAAGCTAATAACTAACCAAGTAAATCGCATCACAAATTCAAGGGCTATTCTCAAATGGGACTTCAGCTGGTATTAGATACTGATTCTTTTCATTTTATTTCTAAAGGCAGTGAAGCAAATTGATGAATTTGAGAAGGTTGTGTGCCTTTTGTTAGCTTCTTCCACTAGCATTATACTGACAGTGTCTAGAAGTCGGTAGCAGTTTTAGCATACATAAATTGAGGTCTAGCCAAGTATGTCAAGATTAAATAAGTGAATGTCTGTAACACTGGGGAAATATCCCAGTTATTTTGCAGACAGAAACAAAAAAAAATAAATAAATAAATAATGGAGTAAACACGTAGATTAAGGAAAAATGATGAAATGAATCTGGTTCCTGGAAATTGGTGCGTGCTCCAAAAGAACTAGCTTGATTCACATGATAAATGTACTTGGAACACCAGTAGAATGTGAGATTAAACTATTTTGTTTCTCAATTTTATTTTGTTTTCCTTTTTTTTAAGCTACAAATTAAAAACCTAAAGGATAAGTAAACTTTAACATGCATGAAAAAACAGACATGCTGAAAGGAAAATGGTAAAGATGACAGGTTCTCAGAAAATGGTCAATAATGGAAGCTTAAAACCACATTTGCACTGTCTGCGGCACACAACTGTATTAAAAGCCATATAAATGCAATCAAAGCCAGAATAAAGTTGTTAGCAATCTTCAGATAAAGCATCACAACAAGGGCCACTGTAATACATCTGTGCCGTGATCAGAAGTAACCAGAACCAGAACAACCTCCATCCATCACTGATACTCTTACGTCTTTCTCATGTTCTTCTGGCTCCAGGTTTCAAGATGTGATCTTATTCCCACTCTGGCCTCAACTAGGACTTCAATTTCGGATGCAATCTCGACAACTTTAAAGTAGTTTAGCTTGTACTGCTTCTTGACTGCATTAAGGATGTTTATTGTTCCCCCTATGACAGAGTTTGCTCTCTTGATAGAGGATGTATCTTCTCTTTTTATTCCTTTTCCTCCGTTCTGTTTCTAATGATCCTTCTCTTTTCCCCATCCTAGGTTTGGAAATCCCAGGTCTCCCCATAAGTCAAAGACATTTTGGTTGGACAGTGGTTCTCAAAGGGTATACCAGTGCAATGTTGCAAAAGAGGAGACCCTACAAATTATTGCCCCCTGGCGTCCATAAGCAAAGTGGACAATGAGTCCATAATCATTTGTCCCTGCCCTGTAGTTCATCATCCTTTTGAGCTATCTTTTTGGCTCAGCAAAGGTTGGTTGGGTTATCCTGATGAGTGTTTATTCCCCGATGCTCACCAACTTTCCTGACTAGTTGTGTATATAGACCACACTACAATGCTAAGTAATGCCTAACACAACTTAAAATAAAACTAACTTTCGTAATGACTATAGAAAAACTGAGTCTACGTTGCTGGAAATTTCCAACAATACATTGGCGAATAAAATTCTTCTTCATGGGTTATTGTGTTTAGTAGAATAATGGTAACTCCTTTCGTCATATTAATTTGTGCATACACCACATTTCATTCACAATTTTATATGTAATAAACTCGAGTTGCAGAAACTACACGTGTTGTCAATTTGATACAGAAGAATAACAAAATGGTGATTTATAATATCACAATCTACACTAATTGACATGGTTCAAGGACAAGGGAGTCAAAAATAAGGTGGCCTAAGTGGTAAATGAGGCCATCAAGCTTCTAGAGTCAGTAGAACTAAAGCTGAGCTTAATTAGGCGTTACACTCGAGTTTTATTGTTTTAAATCTATCACATTGAACAAGGTATACCAACCCACCCTAGCTGATCCTGACACTAGCCAAATATACAGTACTTTTATAATTTATACAGATCAAGCTCAGACAGGATAATGACTACTCAACCCCATCCTCATATCGCAGTTGAAAAAAAAAAAAAAACGAAAAGAAAGTTGAAGGAGATCTATAAATGGATAATGTTTTGGAAATTACAAATAACAATTTGACTTAATCCAAAACATCGGTACTCCACTATTAAATTTATCATTGACGGTAATAGTGAAACCCATCAGAATTACCACAGAACTGCTCATGTAAATGAAATTACTATGCCTTTTCTTCTTAAGTTTGGTTGTTTTGAGATGCACCCAATTCATCTAATTAGAAGTGGATTGTTTTGTAAGCTCCTAAGGCCTCATCAAACAACAAGACAAATCTATGAACCAAAGACTCATAACTAAAACAATCAAGAAAAAACCCAGGAACTTCAAAAGCAAAACAAAGACATGAAAATTCCAAATCTACCACCATAATTATCCATGCATAAGCCACTAAATCACCCCTATATGTGTGTGTGTGTATTACCTTGGTTGGAATTCCAATATTTCCACAAGGTTATTCCCATTTTTATCATTCCATTGCACTTTTCGTCGCGTCTTCTCTGACCTTCTTGACATCCCACCTTTACGAGGAGGCAACAAAGAATTTGACTCGCTGTCTTCTTCAGCTTCAACCTTTTGAGAATCTATAGTACCCAAAGGCTTTGTTTTGCTACTTTTTTTATCTGTAACATCTGTATCCATCGACAAGTACACCACCACAATATCTAAACCTTGACCTACAAATCAACTACAGAATAAACTGACCGATGATCGACAGAAAATCAACAGAGAAACTGAAAATTTTCCATATATAACCAATAATTCCATTTACCCATATGTAGAAAACCCATAATTCAGAAACCCTAACCCTAAATTCAAATTTTACAGGTAGTTTCAGAAATTAATCATAGACTTTCCAATCGACCAATGAGGTCAACGCGCATTTCGACGCCGATCAAATGCCGAATAACTGTTATTCGACCGAGAAACAATCGGAAAATTAAGAATTCCAGCGGTCCATACAAAGAAAACAGCTGAGAAAATTGAGGAACTAATACTTTTGCTTCAAAAACACAATCACGTTTGAATAAAATTGAAGTGAAAAGTCGTCTGATTGTTTTTCAAAGAAGAAACAACCAAGAACACTTTAAAGTTTAAAAGGAAAAATTATCTGAAGCAACGAAATATAAAAATAGAGAAATACTCCGTAGAAAAACAAAACCCAATAGAAATTATGGAATGAAACCCAAAAATGGTGAACTGCTCATACTTTGATTGGTGCAGGCTTAATATATACAGGACTTGTTTTTAAAGTGCGCAGGTGGGGTTTTAGTGTAATTATTGGTGATCTAACGGCTTGGATTGAATGGGAATTCTCAATGGTGGATACTGTTATGGTGTACGTTAGTTAATCTCGTTATTAATTAGGAGTCGAGGACGGCTTTTATTTTTGGTTAATTTTATTAGTTTAAAATTATTTGTGTTTTACCATCCAAGAAAAAAAAATTGTTTTTATTATTATTTTGATAATAGCTTTGTTATATATGCTGTCATAGTTATCACAACCAGATTTGTCATTGACCCGGATAAGAGACCTTATCACCGGGTCACTGGTTCAACCATCGGACTATTGATCGGACCGGTGATATATATATTAATGATAAAAAAGAAAAAAAATTCTAAACTAACACATCATAAACACTCTTTTAGTTTAATACTATTCATTTTTAACTTTTAAATATGTATTTTTAACAAATGTAGTATACAAAATTACATATAACAATTAATGAAATTAGGGGAAAATACATTTTGCACCCCTGTACTAAAAGCCAAAAACACTTTGCACCCCTGCACTTTAAAAGTGAACAATTGAACCCCTACACTTTCAAAATTTGACATAGGGACTTACAGTGGCTTACGGTGTTTAATAATATTGTAATTTTACCAAGATGCCCTAACTCCTCCATTGCTACCTCCTCTCTCTCTAATTCATGGCAGAAGATGGTAGAAGCCATAGATTTCTCACAAACCCAGTACATAATCGTACACTTTGTTTTGTTCCCATCTAATTTTGACCCGAGTCAAATCCTTCCCATTTACAATCACAGCAAGCCCTAACATCCCCCTCTCTCTCTCTCTCTCTCCCTTCACGAGCCGCTCTGCAGAAATCTCACTCTCACCGTCGGCCTACTCCATTGCCGCCGTTCTTCATAATCCCGGTGAACATCACTCCCTCCTTTACTATACCCCCAATACAGTTCCCTCTCTTCTCTCATTTCTATCTGTCACGAAATCAGCAAGCCCTAGCCAGCCCGAAAGTTCTCACTGCCATTCACCGCAGCCGATCTTCTCGGATTCCGGCATCTCCTTCATATTCCGGTGAGTACCATCCCCCTTCACCGCGTTCTGCAGAGTGCGATACAAGGTGCAATTACTCATTGCAAAAACTCCATGCTTCAGAACTAGACCATGGTCAGTAATGAGATATGAGATTAATATAATCGATAAAAAATTCTAAACGTATCAAATTTTAGATGAAATTTGTTTAATTAAATGATGCGGATAAGATTAAATTGCTATTTTCATGCCGGAAATGTGACACGCAGTGTGGAGCAAATGCAGAGGGCCCTCTTCTTGTTAAAGAGTCCTGCACTTACAGCCACTATCAACCACACACATCTTCGGTTCTCTCTCCTTTTTTATTCATTCCAATCCCATTATATTACCACCACCAGTAACAGCACTTCAAAGTGGAAAGGAGACACACAAATCCCTCTCTTCTTCTTCTCTATAATGTATCTACGTGTTAGCATCTAGTCTGAGCTTGTTTTCTTTTATGGGTTCTTTTTTTGAGAGTTCTTTCCTCCTATCATACTTTCTGGGTTTCTCTCTCTCTCTCTCTCTCTCTCTCTCTCTCTATATATATATATATATATATATATATATATATATATATATATATATATATATATATAATTTGGTGCATTTCATGTTCATTAATTTAATCTTCGATTTTCTTTTTGGTTGTTGATGAAAAAACGATTAAATTAAGGAAATGAAATGACAACTCGGAATCTTTCAACACTAGCTAGTCGTTTCAAGTTCAGGTGTTATAAGATTCCAAGTTTTCATTTCTTTTCCGTAAGGTTTTTCTCAGCTCCCAAACAGACTGTTCATGTATGGTGGTTAGAGAGCTTGGGGAAGAGATTGATTTGGAAATTGGGCCTGGGGATGATGAGTGACCCTTCATTTGCGAACACCCCTCTCATTGGTGGTCCACCACGAGAACCTTCTGTGGAAGACTGTGATGAGAGCAAGCAGTTGGTTATGGTATCTCAAATGGGTCATGTAGTTTATTAAAAAAAAATAAGGGCATTTCTGTCATTTTACATGCAAAATATAGTCATTGGCAATTGTTCCGTCAAAAATTTAGACGGTTAACTAACAGAAGGGACCTATCTGCCAACTTTTGAAAATGCAGGGGTTCAATTGCTCACTTTTAAAGTGTAGGGGTGCAAAGTGTTTTTGGCCCTTAGTACAGGGGTGCAAAGTGTATTTTCCCCATGAAATTATTGAATTTGGAGTTTAGACCGTGAGGGCCCGAGGGCGTGACTCGTGAGGGAGCTAAGGAAGGGTTCTGCCACTTCACAAATCTGACTAGCAATTACAGAATTAGGAGTTTAGGCCCTTGGGGCTTTTTGGCAAGCTTTTGTGATGAATGGACAATAATAGCATTCAAACTAAGTTAATGTGTTTTACAAAATTGGAAAATTGGTAATTTTACTCATTTTTAAAACACTAAAAAAACTGTCCAGTTTACATAAAACCGCCCGAGTTGAATGGTTCGCCAAAACCCATCCGGGTTGATCGATTCTCTGTGATTTTTTGAACTAAGCGGTCCAATTAACAACCCAACCTGGTTCTATGGCCGGTCCAGTTTTGATAACTATGTATGTCGCTACTTCTATTGGTGAACCCCTCCTATGGCTTGGTCAATGATTTAATTTCAAAAGGTAAAAGTTAGAGAAAGAGCGAGGTAGCGTTGTAACTTTTTGAATCGGAAAGTCATGTGTTAAGAAGTGATTTTTGGGATGAATTTTTTAAGAAATTATACTGTAAAAAAAATAGTGTTTGGCATGTGCATACTTTAAAAGTCGTTTTGTATTAGAAGGTGTGGAAATTATGTTTCCTATAAATATAGGTTTTCAAAAACTAAGTTAATTTTTTTAACTTCTCCTTAATGGACTTCATGACTTTTCATAAAAAGTTTATTTGAAAAATTCACTTGATATAATTTTTTTTCTTAGAATGACTTTTAAAGGTTAGGAAACCATTTGGATTCTTATAAAAGCTATACCAAATGCCATCTGAAAAAGTGGAGAAATTAGGGATGGACCAAAAAAAAAAAAAATTAGGGAAACCAAAATAATAACAGTATATAACTTATATAAAAGGTAAAATGATTTTTTTTTTTTCTTTTATGAGAAAGTTAATTTGACTCCACCCATAAATTTCAATGATTATGAGTATGGTTATGCTTGTCGTCATAAAGTTTCATTTGAGTTGTTTTTTCTTAAAAAAAAATTTAATTTTAGAAAACTATCTCTTTACATATTTTTTAAAAATTATGTCCAAATCAATTTTATAAAACTATCCCTTGAATCATTTAAGAATAATTATTATCTCAGCTCTTAGATTAAGTAAAATTTTAAACTACAAAAGTTATTTTAAAAGAAGCTAATACAAGTAAAACTTGAATAATCAATCTGAAACAGGCAGTGGCGGGGGGAGCTATTCTTATGAATCAGGAAGGGAGTGTCATGGCTTGCTCGGCAGATTACAGACCTGGCGATTATTCAGCTCTTGCAGCTGAAGCAATTGGCTTAGCAGTAGGCATTAATCTAGTGTTATCTTGAAAAGATACAATTGTTAGGAATGATGCCAAGGTGAAGGTTTTTTTGGATGCAGTACAATTGTTCAAAGTCTGTCTTCTAAAGTATGGCCAGCCACCATTTTATCCTTGAAATCGGATTGTGTTGATGGGATAACTCCTTGTTTTTTGCTTGTATCAAATGTTCTAGGGATGATAATATATTAGCTCATTGGGTAGCTTTTTAGCAGGTTTTATGGCAATTGGGAAGTTGATGATATGTCGGAAGGATTAGTTCTGCCCTCATATAACTCTTATAATTATGCTTTGTAATTTTCTTTGGTTAATTGAACTTTATCCTTTCAAAAAAAAAAAATCTGAAACACATTTTTGCCGGACGATTTGATTAATTCACAACTCTAGTCAATCTCGAGGAGTAACTCAGTTGGCAAGGGACCACGCCTCAAGAAGTGGAGGTCTTTAATTCGACTCGTGCTAAACTCTTTGGACCACTGAAAGCTTACCCGATCATTAACTTCAGGGTCCTGAGATTAGTTGAGGTGCGCGTAAGCCGGCCCGAACATCGGTTATCAAAAAAAAGAAAAAAAAAATTCACAACTCTAGTCAGAAGCAATAAAATTTTAATAAAATTAAAATAAAATGATGTAATGAATAATACGTGAATAAGACAATAAACCTGTCATCACAAGTTCTAAGCTACGTCATCTGTTTTTTTGGAGGGGCAATACCGTATATAAAATTAGGTACATGTGGGTGGCGGAGAGCGATTGACGATGGTCCGCGCCAGCACTTCATTGAAAATTCGGCAGCCGCCAGTGCGCCAACTGTATCTTTGTACGAATCGACCGTGTTGTCTACTTTGCTCCACACTCACATTGATTGTTCCTTTTCAGAATTAAGAGCTTGGTCTGTAATTTGTTTGCCCACATAAGACATAGGTAAATAGTTTATGGTGAACTCATAAAAGTACAGTGGAAGATTTTGGTACCGTTTAGATTTATTTTTCATAAATATTTATTTATTTTTTTAAAATTTTATAATATGTAATTTTTTTAAAAAAGAATTTAAATTTAAATAAGTTCTTATAAAAAAATAAATCCAAACAGTAACAATCATGAAATGATAGATTTCCGATTTTTAATAATAAATTATTTTTAACATAATTGTAATTTGTAACCGTTATAAAAAAATAACTAGGTTTCAAATCTTTTATACGTGTTGATGATTTATTTGTTAAGTGATATTTATTTTTATTTACTGGAAAAAAATTTGAGTTTGAACACATAAAAATGTATCGATACCCATTTGTTAATATTATAAAGATTTGGGATGTCAAAAATTAATAGTTAAACTAATTAATTCTTGTTACACTGAAACAACAAATTCAATATTTATTTTTAGTAAATCATAAATTTGCATTTCAATGCATATGAAATTGACTGAACATTAATTTCAAATGATTATTTAAGAATCTTAACAATTATTTGACCTATTGAATTTTAACGGCAATCACTTGAAATACAATCAACTATACGTGGTTGACATATATATATATATCTATATAATTACAAATAATTAATTTTGAATTTATATATATATATATCTGTATATATAGTCTCAACAAGAAAAATCTCTAA
>JAESVK010000411.1:4314-38410 GCA_017140935.1 Hamamelis virginiana
TGTAAAATTGATCAATTAGGCTTGCACCACTTCTAAAAACATGGTTTTAATATGAAATTGGTACTTGAAAACATGTTTTAAAAATCTTTCATTTTGGTAAAAATGACCAATTCACAGTCGATTTGAACAAAACCCTAATTCAGCTCATTCTTACCCGTGGGATCGATTTTGGGAGAATCTATCCCAACCATTCAAATGTTCAATTGGCACTCCAAATTCACTCTCCACATCCATATAAACCTCATGAAACAATCCGTTTCGAATTCGGAGGTCATTCGGAAATTATACGAGAAAAAGGACGAAAATGCCCTTCAAGTCGCAAAAACCCTAATTACCTATCGAGCTCTTATCAGAATGCTATGAAAATTTATAGGGATGTTCTAAAACACCTCAAAAGTCAAATGCAATACAAATGGGTTGATTCCAATCCAAATATACACATGAAATAATGAATTGTCATTTTCCTCAGAAAAGGGCAATTTGGTCAATTTGGTCTTTACAAGGCCAATTCCTCACCCAATGATCAGCTATTCTAGTTGATCATTTGCATGGATATATGGTAGAAATAAATGGTAAAAATGGGGTGTCCACACATAGTATGATGTTGTTACGAAAAAAACTCATATTTCGATCGCAAAAGTGAAAAAAAAAAAAAAAAAAAACTGTGTTCGCGATCGCATTCGGCCTGGTATTGCTGAATATTTAGCTTTATTATTCGGTATTTTATTGCTGAATGTTATTCTTTATATTCGATAATATGTTACCGAATACTTATGTTATACAATTTTTCCTTCAACCGAATATAGTATGCTATATTCGACAGTATGCAACCGAATATAGGTAATAATATTCGGCCATATGTTACCGAATGTGGTATTTTTTCAAACAAATTTCATGCGTTAGGTCCTATTAATAATTTTTCTAACTTAATTCTATATCATGCAGTCACAGTTACATATAGTACCCTACGAAGAGCCAAATATTGTTGATCTTGCCGAGTTTTTTGTTACCAAACGGGTAAATCGGGACTCCTAATTTGAAATTCATATATTAAATTGTCCTATGAACCAAATTTATTAGATGCTGAATCATGTCGAATACAATTTATTGTAGGTATTTGCTACTCGTGAAGAGCTTGATATATATGTAAGAAGCATCGGTAAAGAACATTGTATGGTGGTCATTACTTTGAAGTCAGAAGTGAAGACAAATAATAGAACACCGGTTGTGTTTTACGGGTGTGAAAGGAGCGGCAAGTTTCGATCGCACTTGCCGGAGTTGAAGAAAGATATTGTGAAGAATAAAAAGAAAGATGTGCGTGAAGCGACAACAAAAAAGTGCAACTGTCCTTTCAAGTTAAAGGGCGTCATGTTAAGCACAGATGCTTGGGGTTTGATCGTTTTAGAAGGCAAACACAACCACACGTTGGGAGAAAATTTTGAAGGCCACTCATTTGTTGGAAGATTGACCCCATCTGAGTGGGATTATGTTCATGAATTGATGTCCGGAGGGGTAAAGGAGGTTGAAATTCTACGGTTATTGAAGATAAAAGATCCCAATAATGTATCCACACAGAAAACCATATACAATGCATTGTCAAAGATGAAGAGTATAGATAGGGGGGAAGAACGGTAATGCAACAACTCTTTAAAGAGGTTACCGAGAATGGATATTTCAAGAGGCATAAATCTTCGGAGGACGGAAGTGAATTGTCGTGTATATTTTGGGCACATCCCGAATCCATCAAACTTGTTAAGTGTTTTCCTCATGTTCTTTTGATGGATTGCACCTACAAGACCAACAAGTACAAAATGCCACTACTACAGATTGTTGGATTAACCTCAACGGATATCACGTTCTCTTTGGCATTTGCATTGATGGAATTCTAGCGAGAGGACTATTATTGTTGGGCTTTGGAGCAACTATCATCCGCAATTGGTGAAGGTTATACTCCTGTTGTTGTTGTTGTTACAGATCGTGAGCTTGCCCTGATTAATGCCGGGAAAAAAATATTCTCAAATGCAAAGAATTTCATATGTAGGTGGCATATTTCAAGAAACATAACAGTAAACTGCAAGAATTTATTTGAAAGGGGGGAGGATTGGTCATCCTTTATATGTTCATGGTGGGATGTAGTTAATGCAGATCATGAAGAGATGTATGTTATTCAGTTGAACAGAATGAAAGAGACGTTCTCAGAATTTCCAAAGGCGTTAGAGTACTTGAAGTCTTCTTGGTTGAACGACTTCAAAGAGTCTTTTGTGGCAGCGTGGATCGATCACTATATGCACTTTGGTTGTACGACAACCAATAGAGTGGAGAGTGCCCATGCGGCTTTGAAGAGGCGCTTGGGTACATCGATGAATAATATCGTGGAAGTTTTTAAACTTATCCATGGCAAGATGCTTATACAACATAATCAAATAAAGGCATCTTTTGAAGTGAGCATGTTTAAGGTTAATTATAAGGTACAAGGGATTCCACAGTGCAAATTGCTTGTTGGCATTGTATCTCATAAGGCGTTAGAATTGATTGTCGAGGAATTGGAGCGTACTGATATTGTGGGAGTGGATGAAAAGGTTTGCCGTTGTGTACTGACTCGCACACACGGTCTTCCTTGTGCCCACCAGTTGGCATTGTGGAAGATTGAGGGAAAGCCCATTCCCATTGTTTCGGTTCATATATATTAGAGGACTCTTTCCTATACTCCAGTGGTTGAGAATATCACAAATGTCATGTTCGATTATCGGCCACTAATTGATCTTTACATACAGAAGTTTAATGATTCGACTCCCCAAGGCCAACAAGATTTGTACCTACAGCTGAAGGAAATTGTGAAGCCGTCCGCTACTATTCTAAGCGAGCCAAAAGTGAAGAAATCCAGTAGAGGCAGGCCTAAGGGTAGTAGTCAGAAGAGGCTCCATGAAGACGTAACAACCAAACGGGATCCATCTGGGTTTGAGTATGAATCGATTGAAGCTAAAGAAAAGCTTATGTAAGTCGCATTCTCCAACAAGAGAAATAAACTACCAATTGTGAGGAAGCCAATGTCCATTATTTGTCGAGAGAGTGATGATACTACTAAATATGGTAAACTTATTCCTAAAGAAATTTTTGATCACGTTGCTTTCATGGTAGGGGTCAAGGCCGATGGAAACTGTGGATTTCGAGCCGTTGCTGGACAGATGGGTATGTTTGAAGACAATTGGGCAATTGTACGGAAAGATTTGGTTCTTGAGCTAGAAAGTAATCGGACTATTTACGAGGAGATATTTTCTAGAAGTGTAGAAGAATTTGATTCGGTGAGAAATCGTTTGCTATGGGATAGTATAGGCGAGGCTCCGAAAGATAAATGGATGAGCTTTCCTAACATGGGACACCTTATAGCTTCTAGATACAATGTGGTCTGTATCCTTATTTCGAACGAACAGTGTTTGACATTTTTGCCTTTGTACTCGGACCCGATACCGGTTGCAAATAGAAAATATGTCGCATTGGCTTTGATTAACGGAAACCACTTTGTACAGGTAGTACTGAACCCGAATGCTCCACTTCCCCCTATTTCAATAGCTTGGAAGAGATGTGCGCTCGACAATGCAAAAGGATGGGTCGATAGTCATTCATCACATATTGCGCTGTTTCTTGAGCTTGACCTACCTCAAACGTTAGCCGTCAGGGATGAGTTTGTTGATTTAGGTGTTGATTAGACATACAATGTAACTCCATACTTATTGTCTTTATGAAATATGTAATTGGCTACATTTGTGTTGTCATTTTGATACAGCCTGTAAAGTGGTGAAACGTCATGAATTATGGAATCATTTTGTATTTTTTTTAATTATGTGTAAATTGTGGAGTATATTTTAACCTTCATTGCATTTGTGTGTTGAATGATTTGGTTTGTGAAGTTAATAAATTTAAAAAAAGAAGTAAAAATTTTTTAAATCTATATTCGGCACCAAACTACCGAATATAAATGCCCGTATTCGGCTGACTATTACCGAATATAATGAGACATATACGGCGTCGAATATAAACATTGAAAAATATGCACTCGGCCACACATTCGGTTCATGCAGACTGAATATAGTTCTTTATGTTCGGTGACTCTTTGACGAATGTAAGGTAAATTATTCGGCCATGTATTGCCGAATATAATTCTTTGTATTCGGAACCGAATACAAAATTTGAAATAAATACCCCCAGCCACACATTCGGTACTTACAGACCGAATATTATGATGTTTGTTTGACAACTTGTCGCCGAATGTATAGCATTAGATTCGGTGGTTAGGTACCGAATATAAACTTTTAATTTCGTTAAGTTCTGGTTGATTTAACCCTAAATCCCTAATATACAACAGCAAATTAGCACATATGAAGTATAGTAAGACTTTTTTCATACCAAAATATATCAATTTACATCAAAAGTTAACATGGATTGGTTTAAATATTCATAAAGTCAATCAATTAACCAAAATGAAACACTTTAGTAAATCCATTACATCCAAATATGAAATGTACAAAAAATAAGTTTAGATGTCGATTTGGTTTATGCTCCGTGGTGTCTCTCACCCTCGACCAGCACGTTGCTTTCGTATACGTCCTCGCTCCTGAGTAGATGTCGATTCTCGTCCTCGTCCCTGAGTGGATGTCGATGCTTGTCCTCGCCCTCTATTGTCTCTCACCCTCCTACTTGACCCTCGGCTTTGCAAACCTGTATCTGTTTCCTCTTCTCGAAATTTTGCCGCAGATGCCTGTGCCGTGTCCGTGATCGTGTCATCACTGAGGATGGATGCGATAAGCCTCTCTCGCTTTAGAATAGAATGCATTGCTTGTCTTTCGCCCAGTTATAAAGACTCTTGTAAAAGAGTGAGGGCTTTCTTTCTGCGGTTATTCTGTTAATAAATAGTTAGTTAGAAATATGGTTTGTAATTGAGTTTGACAATAATTAACTGAGTTTTCATTAAATTCAAATAATGAAAAATACTAGTACTCACCAAATCAATGTATGCATCCCCATACAATAACGGAATAGGATGATCGGAAGTAGAGGTAGAGTCGGTGGGATGGATCCTAACATGACTTCTCTCTGAATACCACTCCTCGTACCCATCCTCACACATCCATGGCCTATCTGCCTCGCACAGCTCTCCACGGCTACTCAGAGAAAGACAGTGGTGGCTCCAGTTCGTCCAAAAGTACTCCACGTATATGTGCTCTACAAAATACATGTTTGCTTTAGCTCCTCTCTTTGCTTTCGTTGGAGGGATAGGCGCGTGGTTCCATGGACTGGTTTGCACGTACCCAAACTGCCTCAGAACACGAGCAGGATGGTACGGCTCAACCATTTCGCAGAAACTGATGCATCCACAATACCATGCGATGTCCTGGAATGGATGAGCATCTCTTGAGTCACGGTAGGGATCCCAAATGACCTATACATACATAAATTATCACATGTCAATTAAGTGAAATATAGCAAATATATTCAAACTTACAACAATTGTATTTTTATCCTTACATTTTCCTTGATGATATTATCAATTTTCCGTCTCATAAATTTAAGTCGATTGGGTGCATCTGAAGCGCTCACTGAGGATCGAGGCTTCCATTTCAGCTCGAGGGTTGCCATTGACGTATTGTAAGTCCGGTGTAGGCCACTCCACAGTGAAATGCTCATATATCCAGGCCTGTATATTAAAATACATAAATGATGTTATTATATGATAATCACTGATATTATAATGAAAAGAGACATAGTTTTATCGAAAAAAATTTACCTTCATCAAAGTGAGATAACCAGCTATCTGCTTAACCTCTACTCGTGTAGCAACCCCCAAATGCCTATACAAATATGCTAACCCAGCTGCACCCCAGGCATAGTTGGCTACATCTCCAACATCCGACAAGAGGTTTAAGTATGTCACTGGCACCTTCGTTCCCGTCTTGTCGGAGAAGAGTGTACAGCCAAGGAGGTAAAGAATATAGGCCCTCACGTGCCTGTCAATATCCGCACTCGAATCACTCTCCTTCGCCTTATTTCCAAATGTTTTCCGTAGCCACTCCATCCTCACATAATTACATTTATTGATATTCAATTCAGCCAATGCTGCATCTCGACTCACTCCCAGAAATTTACGCAGCAAGCCAATGGCATCCTCCTTTCGAATATCAGGAGCATTCACACCCTTCCCAACAACAGGCAATCCAGTGATCTGTTTGACATCATCGAGCATAATAGTAATCTCCCCGAATGGTAGGTGGAAAGTATTTGTCTCGGGATGCCAGCGCTCGACGAATACTGAAATTAGAACAAGGTTTATGTGGGTGTAGGACACCTGCTTCAGTTGGCACAAAGGGGTATTATTAACCCGAGTCTAGAACCTCTTGCACTCGGTCTTCCAGTGCCATTCAAAAATTTTGGTGATATGCTGAATACATTTTAGAGGTTCTCGATCCTACACAATGAACGAACAGTGTTAGGAAATCGACAAATGATAATAAAGATAACTACTAAGGAGGCACTTATTTATGAATTACTGAAAAAATGACAATGTACCTGTCTGTCCCAAATGTATCTCGCAACATGGGTATCAAAACTCTTCAAAATATCCAATTTCTTGAGGCCTCCGGGGAATTCAGTAATAGCAGAAACGGAAGGTTGTGACATACCCTTCGACTTTGCCTTCCGCTTCCCCTTCGCCACTAATTTCTCTTTCCCCTTCGTAGCACTCCGGGGAGCAACAATTTCCTCCTCCTCCCTCTCACTCCCACTCTCACTCTCACTCGCCCTGTCCTCTTCCCCCTCTCCATCACTCTCACTCTCCTCTCCCTCTCCCTCCGTATCACTGTCCTTACCACTCCCACTGCCACTTCCACTCTCAGTATCCTCATTGCTCCCACTTCCACTTCCACTTCCACTCTCCGTTTCAATTCTAACATCATGCCTGGATTTCGAGCGCATCTCACTATCATCATCCGATGCACTATCATCCTCACTATCTTCCCCTAATTCTTGGGGAGTAGTGAATTCAATGAATCCTTCGATATTACCCCGCACCGCCGATTCGGGGTCTTCCCGTACCTCCGTCCCTATTGAGGCACATGCTGTCTCTGATGCAGGCTCTGTTGCATGCTCAGCTGCTTGCTCAACCCCAGCCATATCCCCAACATCCACAATACCACCCTCAGGTGCATCCTGTGTTGCATGCTCAGCTGCATGCTCAACCCTATCCACAACCCCAACTCCCTCAACATGCTCAGTTGCATGCTCAACCCCAGACACAACCCCAACTCCCTCAACATGCTCAGGTGCATGCTGTGTTGCATGCTCATCCCTAGCCACAACCCCAACTCCCTCAACATGCTTAGCTGCATGCTCTCTTTTTCTTTTACTCTTCTTCGTGTATACGGCTTCAATTGCACGTTTCTTTCGCTCAGAAGCAGTTGGACGTTTTCGTTCTTCCATTTGCTCATCACATATGTCCTCAAATGGCCGTTTTGTCTCACATGGTTCTGTCATTTTTCCTACAACATATAATAAATGAAAGAAAATTAATAAGAAATTTGCAAATTTGAATGAATGACAGTGCATGGATAGTGATGAGCATTCATATAACACTGGCAGGGCAAACATCAGATACAACATCAATGCATTTACAGTATTAAAAGCTGCTCGATTTTGTTAAAACTTTCCTTGAATCGAGTCAAGTATGTGGAACATTTTGAATTGAATCACCATAAAATGAACTTCACTGCAGTGCATGGAAAGTTCGGCATCTTTATTAAAAGCATATATAAAGAACAAAATGGTAATGGATATTCCAAAGCATCCTTGGGTGAACTCGAAACAAAGAATTTTGATATCTCAGTAAACCAAACTAAAAGAGGAGCAGCAGGGTCAATCGTTTGAGGCTATATGGGAATACATATATGCAGCCATACAAAAATAAAAACACGTACTCTCCCTCAAGTAGAAAAAATAGTCCTTAAGAATGGTCTCAATGGTGCCAGCTTAGGGATAAAGCGACTTCAAGTGGAAGGATCAGCTAATCAACTGTTTACATGGATAACAACCTACTATTTAATAAAGGATATGGCTTAGATATAGTAGAATGACAAAAAGGATTCGTGTAGCTGACATGGATAATGCTTTGTGAACATGTTGAGTAGTTGGAAAGATGTAGAAGGGGCTGGAGGTTACATAAGGGTTGAAACTATCATCTTTGACAAAAGGAAGGCCACAAAAAACATGGGTTGAAGCAGTAAGAGAAGACATAACAACCTAATAACATGGGTTGAAGCAATAAGCAATAAGAGAATGACGGTGCATGGATAGTTCACTAATAACTATCGAATATATAACCATACATTCGGCTAAAAACTGTAATTTGCAAAGTATGATATGTTCCTTAACTCTAAACAGACCCCAAAGTAGTTATTTTCCTTAACTCTTAATGTATTCGGCCCCATACTACCGAATATATAACCATTAATTCGGCTACAACATGTCGAATATAGGCCAGTTAATTCGACACTATATGGCCGAATATGAGACTTATACATTCGAACAGTTTTGGTCGAATGAAATGTATCATATTCGATTACAATAGTAAGAATGAATTGTTTTATATTCGACCATCTATAGCCGAATGTAAACTTATATAATCGGTATTTACAGGCCGAATACCAACTTTTAAAACCAAAAAAACCAATTCTCAAACAACACATTTATCCATTTACATGTTATCAAACAACACAGCCACCATCGAAACCCTAATCACAATCACAAAACTAATCCCAACCCTAATCACAATCACAAATGTAAACTATATCTTCATTCACAACAAAATACCAATCACATTCAAAATATAAATCATACCAACGGTCTTTTCTTGTGGAGTTTAAATTACTAAAATATGAGAAAAAAAACATGGAGTTTCATACTTGGTGCTCTTGCCTCTTGCTGGTTCGTGTCAGCTGCTCGTGGATGAAGGCTGCTCGTGGCTGCACCTTGTGGCTCGTGGACAAAGTGCAACTGCTGCTCGTCGATGAAGGAGTGCAATGGCTGTCGTCGCTCGTCGAAGAAGATGGATGCTCGTGACCAATGGCTGGTCGTGGGTTGCGAACTGTGCTGCTTTGCCTCTGTTTGATTTTGTTTTTTTGTTTTTTTGTTTTTTTTTTAATTCATGGAAAAATTGGGTTGGGTTGGGTTGTATTTAGACATCTGTGTAGTATTTAGACTTATGGGTGTTTTGGGTATTTAACAAAAATAATTTGGTTTAGAAGTGGGTTGCCTATAAAAGAGGTGGGCTGCAGATAGAAAAGGGCAAAAATGACCATTTAATAAATTAAATGGGTTGCCTTCAGTAAAAAGGTGGGCTGCAAATAGCCCCACCCTTTTGTTTTATGTTCTGCCTATAGCATACCCAAATTTTTATTATTATGCTTTGTTTTGTTTCTGATAAACATAAGGAAGGGAAAATAAAGCTGAAACCTGATATTTTCTGTCATCAAGGTTGCCAAATAGATAAAATAAACAGCTCAAATCACAGAAATATGTTTCTTTCATTTTCTGAAATTTTCTCAGCAAACAAACAGATTGTAAATGAGATTATTTTTATAACTATATGCACTGACTACAGATTTCTACCACCTCAACAACAGAGTAAAATTCCAATTAATGCGGAAGAATAGCAGTTAACCAATGAAAACATAAAGAAATCACATATTATTCAATACATTGTATAACTACAAGCTCCATCCCAAAATTAACAAATAAACCCGTTTGGTTGCCGAGAAAATGTCAGAAAACGGGAAAAAAAAAAGAACCTTTTTTTTTTAGCATATGTTAACAGTTCAGGTAACAAATGTCAGGAAGAGTTTGCAGACATGTCCACAAGATCAATTTGTTCCACAAGGCCAAGAGGTTTGAGAAATCTACCATGGCCACCAATAGGCTCTGGGAGAGGTGGCCAGACCAACTCATCTTCATCATAGCCATCATTTACAGCTCTGTGTCTCATAGTTTGGTGTGGTCAAAGTTCCTTAAATGTTAGCTAGGTTGCCTCCGTGGAAAAATCTTTGGTTTAATTTGGTTAAATCTTTGGTTTTTTAGCATAGGTTACCTGTTCACCAAAAGAAAAGAGAATGATACTTGATTTTTCTTTTCTTTTCTTTTCTTTTCCGCAGGTTTCTTAGCAACCAGATAGAAGGTAACTGTGAATAAGCTAAGAAGGAAAATACATATAATAAGATGAATTTGAAACCCTAGATTTTGTGAAAATGGTGAGAGGAATTATTACCTAAAAGTTGAAACAAATCTGAGAGTTGAGATTACAGTGCGAATGGCAGAAACGGAAGCAGAGGAGGTAAGGGAGAGAGAAAACACTAGATCGTGGCTTTGAGAGGGAGGAGGTCTCAGTTTCTCTTAACCCAACGGTTACCCGTTGGGTACCCAAATTCAGCCCAACTTATAAGTGGGTGTAATTGGGTAACCCAATTATGACCCGTTTGCTAAATTGTACCAATCCAAACTCAATAAAATTGGGCGGGTTTGGGCGGGTTGATGGGTCTGGGCCAATTTTGCCAACCCTGAGTCAGATATATAGATTTTAGCACTGGCACACCAATTGAAAAATACCAAATGAACCAAATTTTAGATCAAAATTTTTAAATCAAATGATGTGTCAAAATAACAGTTTTGATTTATGTGCATTTGCATAAGTAATTCGAAAATTTTGGTGTAAGATTTGTTGAATCTAGCATTACTCCATCAATTAGTATGAATGCATCAGAGATGTTAAAGCAAACAGGACAACCAGTTTCTTCTTTCATCTGCCAAGTGCCAACAAAACATGACAGAAACAGAACAGAGGAGGCAGAGAAGGAAGAAACCCATTAGAGTTATTCTTACTCCTTGATTACTTCGAAACTAGAACTTTGAAACTACATATGAATGATGATTGATGATTGTAGGTATCAATCACTCCAGAGGTGACATCAAGAAGCATTAACAGGGAAATTATGTAACAACTTCTTCGTGTACGTGGCAACACACATTTTGGTAATTTGAAACCCGCTTATGATGGCAGAAATGACGTGTATACGGCAGGGCCTTTGCCCTTCACCTCTAAGGATTTCGTGGTTAAGTTAGTTGACAAAGATAATGGAACAACTACTTCTTCAAGGTCTTTTGTCTCTTGCTTTTTTTTTTTTTTTGCCCATGTTACACTTTTAAATTATCTTTTGGTTTTATATTAATTGCTTGAACTTGATGGTAAATGCATTCTTGTTTGCATAATAGAAAAGAGAGAGAATTCAAAGTGAGTATAAAATTTGCTTCTAAAGCAGACCTTCACCATCTGCAAGAGTTTTTGCATGGTAGACGGAGGGATGTACCCTATGAGACTATTTAGGTTCTTGATGTGGTTCTTAGGGAATCTCCATCCAACAGGTTATTTAATTATCTTTGTTAATTTATTGACAGAAGAATAGAAAATTCTATGTGCTTATCTGATGCATTTGAAGTGAAATATTGAGTAATTCATCATCTAAATGTGTCCTTTTTTAAAAACAGATGTACAGTTATTGGAAGGTCATTTTTCTCGCCCAATTTGGGAGAGAGAATGAGGATTGGTAATGGAGTGGAATGCTGGAAGGGATTCTATCAGAGTCTTCGTCCCACCCAGATGGGAATGACCCTTAACATGGGTATTATTTTATCTTGTGATTAACTGCTGTTTTATTATTATTATTAGTATGCCTTCCAATGTGGACATTGTAGTTTATTTAAATAAATCAACACTGTGCCGATCATATGTTGATCTAGTCGCATGTATTCCCACTTTTCAGGGAGAGGTTTTAGGTTTGAGCACATTTCCAAAAATGCATCGATACCCATCTGTTATTATTAGGGGGTTGGGGACACTGGTAGGTTTCAATAATGGCGCAAAAAAAAAAAAAAAAAAAAAATCGCTGTATTTGGAATTTTTCATTCCAATTGATTATATGTGAACTTTCTGGTATCCTAAAAAGGTTTAATTTTGTGCTTGCAGATATACATCGTTTTATGAACATATTTCAGTTATTGACTTTGTAATCAAATTTCTCAATATTGGAGATCCAGCAAGAGCGGCTTCAAGGCCTCTATCTGATAGTGACTGTGAAAAGGTATATTGTTTTTCCCTCTCATTTTCCAATTAGTTTATGCTAGTATGTGCATTAGTTTTAGTTGTAGATCTAGACTGTAGTTGTAGTTTTGAATAAATTCATGATTTGTATGTGGTGAAAAAGGGTAGGGGGAATGTGATTATGGGTTGGAGTACGTTTCGACAATCAACCAGTTGTTTTCATTTTCTTTTCTTTTCTTTTTATTTTTACGTATAATTACCACTGTGTATGTGTGTGTGTGTGAATTTCAAATCAGGGGTGTGGTGAAACTTCAGCTATGGAATTGGATTCTGGGTTGGTTCCAAAACAAAACTTGGTGAATTTTAAATCAGAAAATGCTTATATGAAAATCTGTCAGACATAATTGAAAATACTAAACAATCTCTTTCCGCTTGTAACGTTTTTTTTTTTTTTTTTCTCAGTCTTGATTTGTCCGCCATTACCACCTGAACTCTTTCAGCTGAAGTTTTTGTACTCCATAGTTATTTCTTATGACTACTCATAATACCTCTTCTACTAATTTTGATATAATCCTATAAAATATCTCTACTGGTTAAGTGATATGTTATCTTTTTTTCACCTTTTATTCTGTTTCTCATGTGAGGTTGATATTATCTCGCCACATTTTTTTCCTTATATTTTTGTTAACTACTTCCAGTTGAAGAAAGTCTTGAGAGGAGTCAAAGTAGCAGCTACTCATGGGGTGTCAAGAAGGAATTACAAAATTTCTGGCATATCAGCCCTACCTACAAAACAATTGATGTAAGCTCATCATCATTTTCTTGTGATTTTTAAGTCTGTCCCTTTCATATGTGGTAGTTCTTAGAAAATTTTATCATGTTTATATTTACTTATTGAAAGCCTTTTTTTTACCAATAGGTTTACTGGTGAAGACAACAAACAAAAGTCAGTCATTCAGTACTTTCGAGAGAAATACAATATCACACTTCATTATGTCAATTGGCCATCGCTTCAATCTGGGAGTGATTCAAAACCAAAATATTTGCCTATGGAGGTGTTTTTTTTTTTTTGACTGTTACTTCTAGTCCTTTGCTTTGTCATTTTAACAAATGCTTTGCATCTGTTCCAATCTGTTTAGATTGAGATTTGTTATTGCAGAGGTGCAAGATTGTTGAAGGACAGAGATATACTAGAACGTTAAATGAGAAACAGGTTACAATCTTGTTAAGGGAGGCATGCAGGCGCCCAAGTGAGAGGGAATCTACTATTCATGGGGTATTATCGTTTTAAACTAATTAATTTCTTTGATTGTGCTTTTTAAAAATTAAGAAATAATAACAATCTCAATGGTAAGTTGCTTTTCTTTGTGTTTGTAGCTTTTTGTAGCTATTCTATATTACTATCTTTTGTTCCTAATTAACCACTGTGTGTTGGTTGCAGATTGCTGCCTACAACAATTATGCGAATGATTCTCTAGTAGTGCAAGAGTTTGGCATTGGTGTAAAGGAGGGGTTGACATCTATTGATGCCTGAGTCTTGCCATCCCCAGTTGTAATTATATGTCTTAATTATCTCTATTTTTATGTTTAACATGACATTTTCCCTTCACGGTGCTTAACATTCCAAATTCCACTTTGGCTTCTTCAGCTCAAGTATCACAATTCTGGAAAAGATAAAACAATCACACCAGATGTTGGAAAGTGGAACATGATCAACGCGGTGAGTAATACTTGTTGTTTTCTATTTAGAGAGATAATGAAATAACATTTATGTACCAAAATCGCCAGAGTTAATTTGTCACTCTTTTCATAGTACTTGTAACATCTGATTGCTGCTCCTGATAATATTTGTGTAGAAAATGTATTATGGTGCTACAGTAGAATCTTGGTCATGTGTGAATTTCTCAAGTTTGAAAGAACAAATGGCTTCTGGTTTTTGTTGGGAACTAGTTGGCATGTGCTGCAACAAAGGAATGGTGTGTATATATATATATATTTGCATTTTCAATTATTATCTTTATTCTGAAATAAAAAAAGTCCTTGAACTCTTTTATGTTTTGCCAGCATTTCAGGCCTCCTCTGTTTCCTATTTGGTCTGCTCAGCCCAATCAAATAGATAAAACACTCTTTGATATTCACCGCCAATGTACTGCTAATAGAAGACAACTTCAATTATTGATTGTTATTCTTCCTGATTTCAGTGGGTCTTATGGTAACTGAATTTAAAGCTTGGGCTTTGGAATGAAATGAAGACAATTTGTTTTGTTCACTAAACGGGGTGTTTTGCTGTAATGCTTCATAGGGAGGATTAAAAGAGTGTGTGAAACTGAGCTTGGAATGTAAACCCAAGCAGGCTAGAAAGTGTAGCCCGCAGTATCTTGAAAATGTTGCTTTGAAGATAAATGTTAAGGTTTGTTCAATTCTGGTTGTAGCTTAACGTCCTTGTTCATCTTTCTTAGCCTTTTTGTCTTCTAATTATTGGGTAATAATCTTTTATAGACTGGGGAACGAAATGCTGTTTTGGAGGATGTTGTGAATAAAAAGAATACCATTGCTAACTGACCGTCCTACAATTATCTTTGGTGCTGATGTAAACCATCCACAACGTGGCGAATATTCTAGCCCTTCAATTGCAGGGGTATACAGAAGTCATTTTTTGTTTCAATTCTCTATTCTTATGGAATGAATTTAGGCTTTTTTTTTTTTTTTTTTTTTTTAAATTGAACTATAGAATTATATGAACATAGGTAGTGGCATCAATGGATTGGCCAGTGACGACTATATACAAGGGCTTGGTTTCTGCACAAAGAAATAGGGAAGAAATTATACAGGATCTCTTTAAAGTAGAGCAAGATTCTAAAGGAGGTTCAGTTAATTCAGGGATGGTCAGGTAGTAATCAAATATGCTCAGTTGGCATGTGTTTTCTATTAATAACTTATTGTTGTCTGATCTCCTTAATGTTTCCAGGGAGCTGCTTATTGCATTCAGAAAATTCACTGGACGAAAGCCTGAGAGGATAATTTTCTATAGGTATATATTTGTCTTGGATTGTGTTAGATTGTGATTTCTGGTATCCATTTTGTGAATTATGCTATTTGGTTTCTTTCCATACACAGAGATGGTGTTAGTGAGGGTCAATTTAGTCAAGTCCTGCTTTTTGAGATGGATGCAATTCGAAAGGTAAGGGTTCTTGCATGTAATATCAGTACTGCAGGTCTGCAGCCAGCATATGAGGATCTTCATAGCTGCCCAGCATATGAGGATTTTCATATGCTGCCTATTAGTCCATTATATTTATGTTATTAGCTGAGGCAAGCATGGGTGTAGACCAAAACATCAAATTGAAGCCATTTTTTTGTTTTGTTTTTCTTTTCTTTTTTCAAGAATTAACCCATGTTTCTAAAAATTAAGATTGTTTTAGTTCCTTCAGTTTGAGGCACACCTATTTTTAAGATATTTTAGTTTTATGGGGCCTAATGTACTTCCACTTCTTAATTAAAATTTTATGCACAAAACCCACACATAACTTTAGTAATAAAATCATGCGTTTCAAGGCTTCTCCCAAATTTTGATCCACAAATAACTTTTTCTTTTTCTTTTGTCGGGTACCAGTTATTTTCATTACTAATACTCTGCATCTTTTTTCTTTTTTCTTTTTTTTTTTCTTTTTTATTTTTATTTTGTGGGTATAAACTGTAAATTCCTAATAAATATTGAGTTATTGCTGCTGATTCTTGTTTTGACAAGTAGCCATTAAGCAGCACACAAATGTATCCCTCTCATCATAAAAACAGCTATGTTAATTACATTTATGAAACGAAAGTGATTTAATTTTTCCTTTCTCTATCCCAGGCTTGTGCATCTTTAGAAGATGGGTATCTACCACTAGTTTCCTTTGTTGTGGTGCAGAAGAGACATCACACCCGTTTCTTTCCTTCAGATCCTTCAAATCGTAGACAAACAGACAGGAGCGGAAATGTCTTACCTGGTTTTGAGTCTTGCTTTGCTACTTCTTAATGTCATTTCTATTCTCAACAACTTGTTTTCACTCACTCTCATTGTGACCAGGAACTGTTGTTGACACTAAAATTTGCCATCCAACCGAGCATGATTTTTACCTTTGCAGCCATGCAGGACTTCAGGTAGCTTTCAAGTTGCTAGTTTGTTTGTTGTTTGTTTGTTTTTTAACTACTTCATTAAGGAAAGAAAAAAGTTTGATGGAAAATTTCATTTTGATGTAGGGAACTAGCCGGCCAGCACGCTACCATGTTCTCTATGATGAGAACAGATTCACTTCTGATGACATGCAAATGCTGACTAACAGCCTATGCTACACGTAGTTTCTTCCACCCTTTCTTTCTCTGTTTTTGTGAGTGTTTGGAAGCAACTTCCAATAAAAGTGACATTTTATTGAACACTGTATGCTAAACTATCAAAGTTAGTTTAACTTTAGTTTCAAGATCTGTTTTCATTCTTGTTACAAGTTTGAAAATAATTTCAGTTTTTGAATTACTCGGAAATGAGACCCAAAAATGCCACTCAGAAATTATATAAACTAAGCATTTATGCTAGACGAAACAGAAATATTTTGTTGAATCTAGTTGTCAATTCTATAATTTCATGTTGTCTTTTTTTCTTTTTCTTTTTCTTTTTGTCATCTAATTTTTCCTTTTTGTATGAAAATATACAAAATTTGCTGCGACAAATTAGTTTAATGGCTGTTGTAAGTCATTCTTTCGTGATTATGGCTCTCCATAGTTTTGAGCAAACATTCACCATTTGGTTCAACTTTCTAAAAGCACTTTTTTGCTTTTCTAAAATTAGCAATATAAATACAACTGCACATATTGATAGACTAATATGCCTCACTTTTTTCGTAATGAGAAGAAACATCCATGGTGGACCATACTATAAAATAGTATTTGAGAAGTTGAGGAGAATGTACTTATCCAACAATAATTATGTGACAGCTTGTTGAATTCGTGCTTACTTTTCCGACTTTCTCTCCAATTTTGAGTACGATGGTGTGACATTGGTTAATAAATTTGTGGATAGTTTGAAGAACTACTTAAAATAGATGTGCATTAATGGAGTTTAAATAGAAATTGAAGGCCATGAATTTCTTGACAAGTTAGTAGTTACTCGCATTCATCAATTGAGCCACTGACTTGCTCATGGGGCCTCTTGACCTAGCCCGTGTCGGAGGGTTGGGTCGCTCAGATTAGTCACAGGATTCAATGTTGATGGAGTTTAAGTAGAGATAGAAGGTCGTGAATTTTACATGAAGTTGGTGGGACTTGCAATCATCAAGTGGATTATTCAAAAAAAAAAAAAAAAATTTAAGTAAAAAAATCAACAATAGCATAGGGATTAGGCTTGGTCCCTTTAGAAACCATTTTGTATTTCTATGATTCCAAATATTCTTATTGAGAAAGAATCACAATTTTTTGTCAAAGTCATACCAAAGTTCTCTTTTTATTAATTTTACCCGAAATTGAAAGTCTTCACAACCCAGACCAAAGTCGTCGGTACTCCCCCGCCCTACTGCTCTCGCCAATCTCCTTACGCTGACTCCGAGTACTAGAAACTAAATGCTGAACAGCAACATGGTATCCCGACTTGACTATGTACTAACCATCCTTATGATAGTGCCACACCAATATACCAATGATCGTCCTCCAAGAGATAGGAATAGAAATGATAGAATGCACATCAGAATAAAAGAAAAGCTCTCTGAGCTTCTGATCATCCCAGCATCGCCTATCATAATCAAGAAGACCACACACTTTCATTTCCATATTGACATCCCCTGGATCCAACCGGCATTGCACAGTATCCTAGGACTGAAAAGGAATCCATTTATGCCTCCAAATATTAATGGACTGCCCATTACCAACCCGCAATCCTAGATTAAAATTTTCCATGCAAGGATGCTTCGCCAACCCCAAGAGGCTTTAGAACTCACCCTAGCCTCCAAGAAATCCTCATATGAGAAATAACGACCTTAGAACACTCAAGCCAACAAGGAATTGGGATTTTGAAGAATTCTCCAACCTTGCTTAGCAAGTAAAGGAAAATTAAATTTCTCGAGATCCCGAAAGCCTAGACCACCACATTCCTTCCCCTTGGTCATTCTCTCCCAACTAATTAACTCGGTGTATTCGTCGATTATCCCATGTTGGTTCCACCAAAAATTTGCAAGCATACGTATATTTGACTCTAAAGCATGACATAGTGTAGTTCGGCATTGCCAAAGCAACTGCCTTCAAGAGGACCTCTTTACCGGCAGGGGATAACAATTTAGATTGCCAACCATTAACTTTCATGCCAACTTTATCCCTGATAGTCTCGAAGAGGTGTCTTTTATTTTGACCAACTAGCACCGGCAAACCAAGGTAGTTTTCTTGACCATCCAATCTCCCAAAGCCCAATAAACTAGCCATCTCAGCCCGCACAGTCTCCGGAGTTTTCTTACTAAAGAAAACTGAGGATTTCTCAAAATTCACACACTGACCCGAAGCAACTTTATAAAGGTCCAAAATAATCTTAATATTGCGACATTCAGCAGCATTAGCCTTGCAAGAAAATAAAGAATCATCCGCAAACAGAAGATGACCGATCACTGGCCCAGCAGTACCTACTTCCAAGCCACAAATTTTACCTTCTAGCAAAAAAATAGCATATTTGAAATCCAAGTGAATGAATTAGAACTTAATTTCATGTGACAGACTAATTAACCATCCACTTGGCACTAAAATAGCATATTAAAAACGGTTAAGGTATGTGTTTTGGGGACTATAATATCTATTTTTCATTCTTGTAGCATCAAACCAAACCAAACCAAAGCTAGTGAAAAATGCATGCATTACAAGCTAGACATGGTAACAAAGTAAAGTAAAGGTTCATTCCTTTTGGGTAAGAAAGTAAGTTGCAATAAATAATTGAAATTACACATAAATTATACTTGGAAATATATATTATAAATAACAATGAAACTTATTCTGTGGCAAATTTGCTGTAACCAATATGACAATGACACATTGCACTTTTAGAAAGAAGCTAGACCGACTGGATAATGCATGAATAATATAATCCAGTTGGCTTCACATCAGGTGAGTTTGTATTCATTTTTTCACTCTAAATTCATTTATTTAGACTTAATTACGCTGTTTTTTTCTGATTAAAAAAAAAAAAAACTTATATTATATTTAAATTTTGTTGCAGGCAGGAGTTTCTGTAATCTTCTATGATCGATTTCATGGCAGAAAATCAGATAACTGGAATGAAGACTGATGATTGAAAGCATTTTTAAATTCCAATTTCCATTTGTAATACAATGCTAGCAAATTTCACATGGACTGTCCATAAGATCTCTTCTTGCTGTAAAAAACTGACATTTTATCATTCTTTAAGTGTTAGTTTTTTTCACAGACATTTTTCTCATGAACCAACCGTTGGATCACTGTGATTTTTGGCAGACATGACATACGTGACAGGAGGATCTAACCCAACGGTCGATTTTTCAAAATATTTGTCCCAACTATCCCAATGAGGAGTGGACCATATTTATCCAAATGGAATCTGGACCCCAATGGAACATTTTTGTATATATATATACACACACACACAGAGATGCTATTATGAGGCCGGCCTTACGCAAAATTAAAACTGACCGTTGGATTAGATGGGTTAAAAAAATGGTGATATTTTGAAGAACAAATAAGTTGCATATTTTGACAATGACATTTTTCAAAAACCAACCGTTGAATCACTGTGAGTTTTTGCAGGCATGACATATAGAAGATGGGCATCTAATCCAACGGTCAGTTTTACGAACTGTCATCTAAAATTGGCTATATGAAGGCGACCTTACGCAACTTTGCGTAAGGCCGGCCTAATAATAGCATTTCTGTATGTATGTGTGTATATATATATATATATATATATATATATATATCACACCCCGCTAACCGTAATCCAATTTCCCCTATAACAAACACACCTGAAAAAAAAAAATAATAGCTGGGCCTTGTATGATTCTGATAACTGTGCATAAATCAAATTAATTTGGATTTGGAAATGGACACAATCTATGATAATTCAATGGAAAATTGGGCTCATGGACATTCATGCATATTCAATACTCATATGGTACCTTCGGATCAAGATATCAGCAGTTCAAGCTAGAGATTGTAACACAAATATCATCAAGCTAATGTATGGTGAAAACACATTTTATTTATCTTTGTTTGTTCCAGAATATGCAAGTAGTTCTAGTAAGAAGACAATAAGAAAGTGGACAGTTTTCATGGATTTCTGTTGGCTTTTCATTCCTAGGAAGAAAACTGAAGCAATCAATACATGTGGAACTTGGCCTGTGTCTTCTCAAATACTTGTTCTGCAATAACTGCACCTTCACCGTCGGCTCTTTTGATTTCCAAGTGAGCTTTCTGATAAAATCCAGTAGCTATAGCAGCCTTGGCTTTGGCTCCATAAACCAACCTCTGTTTTGAAAACAAAAAATGGAAAAGAGGAATCAGAAATTTATGGAAACATGCAGCAGTAAATGTCACAGAAAAATAAGGTGAGGTGCAGTATTTGGACCTTAATTCTCGAAAGATGGATAGCACCAAAGCACATTGGACAGGGCTCACAAGAGGCGTATATTTCGCAGCCTGAGAGTTCAATTTGATTGAGCTTTTTACATGCCTGACAGAGGTATCCATTCCAAGTATAAGATCAAATGTGGATGGGTGCCAAAGATAAAGACTTTCACAATTTAACAAAACTTCACAAAGTGCCAAAAAGTACAGAACGTGAACAGGTAGAGATAAATAAGTAAAAGAAACACATTTCGGATATCTGCAGTTTCCACATCAAAAGAGAAGCACATTAACCAAAATGCAGAGAAGGCATGGAGTGTATTACCTTTATATTGATATATATAGGCTTACCCCCACATGATAATGAGGACCGAGGTACTAGTTTTTCTGTACTCCACAACAACAATGGAGAATGACCAAACTCTAATTCTTAATTTTTAATTCATCTCTACCACTGTTGATTGTATGAGAGCACCAAACACTTCCCTAGTGACAAACTAGGGAGCATCAAATAATAAATTTATAGAGAAATAAGAACAACGTAGCTAGAAATTTCACACATGAAACATATTATCCATTTCAATCAGTACCTAAGGCATCCATCATTTTTAAATTCAAAGAAGGAAACCATTTAAACCGGCACTTGACTTTTAAAGCATAAATATCAAGTGTTCAGAAAATCTTAAATGGCAGCTTATGTCTGAATAAGCCACAAACACACCAACATGCATTTTGGGACCAATCTCAATGCAAAATTGAATGCATAACTTAGTGTGCAAGGATCTTCAACACAGACTCCCTTCTAGAAGCATATGAAATAGTTAGTACATGCCAAATCTATGCTTAAAAAATCAATTTATTCAATACAAAGAAGTTAATAATAACTTTTTCTTTTTTCATTTTTCCCTTGGCAGGTGATAAGAATTTTTGATGAAATGGTTACAATGCCAAGTATACATACAACTAAATCATGTAAATATGTATGCATAGTGATGAAATTTGTTCTTACTTGAGGTGTATTCTTGCTTGTAACTCTGTAAGGGATAAGCAAGGGTTACATTGTGAATCGAAACAATAAAGATCGAGATTTGGTAATGAACCTGATCGATTTCAACAATGTGTGATACATGTGAACTGCACACAACCTAACATGAAAACAGTTCTTCCTACCTCACATAACCAACAGGTCTAGGTCTAACCCATCTTGTTTCCCCTTGCAATGTATCAAGTGGCAAGGTGGCACATAATCCATATGCAAGATCTATCCACCATGGAGATTTAAATACATCTTTCTTAGTTTTGCTTGTGTGTGTGTGTGCGTGAGAGAGAGAGAGAGAGAGGGGTTATTTAATTATTTATTTTTATTATTATTTATTTATTATTTATTTTTTTTTGGGGGGTGGGGGGATATGTCAATTATGGCTTAAATAGTAGAACCCTATCCTCATATACGTACATATATTTATTATTTCAAATTGACTTCTCCCTATAAATTTCACATGACTGTCCATAAAATCTCTTACCTTCACAGAGAAAGAACTTATAAACAATTGGCACCACCAAACCTTACTGTAAACTTATATTTCACAAGGCAATATGAGTAATTTCTTAGTCTAACCTCTCTAATTGCAGTAACCTCTGCACGTGCAGTTGGGTCTGTGTTTCTCAAAACCATGTTGTGACAGCTATCGACCACTTCATTATTATGAACTACAACTGCACCAAATGGGCCTCCATTCCTACATTCTACCCCTTTATATGCTTCTTCCACTGCTTTTGTTAAGAATTGGTGGTCTCTACTATCATGTACAGCTGCTTAAACCATAACAGAACAAGGAAACCATGATGAGTTTTTTTTTTTTAAAAAGCGTCTCAATTCAACAAACTATTTCCCCTTTCAGCAGAATGGAAATCTAAACTATTCAGCAGGTAGACCAAATGAATAGTTGATCAAATGCATATCTGAATGGTACACAAGAATGTTATCAAAGACCTTCAATAGTGATCACTAGATCATTCAGCCTTAACTGCTCATTAAATAATCATAATCATTATGGAGCGGATGAAGTGGGTTCGAACCCAACTGTATGTCAAAATAAAATAAAATGATAATAATCAACTGAAATATCACACTGCTTGGATAGAAAGGGCTGAAAAAGATTACTGACCAGGAGGGGTATATAGATTGGATAGTTATGCCATCTGACTGCCTAATTTTGTGGCACCGAAATGCTAAAGATGAGAAGGTACAATTCAAAAGAGAAGTAGAAGAGGGGGAGAGAGAGAAGAGGGGGGGGGGGGCGGGCGACACCCACCAGCTAGCTACCCCAAGAAAAATACAAATATAGGCTTTACCATAAAACCTCTGCTTTTGATAATACTTTGCTCAAATCTAATCATTTGTACTTAAATTAGTATAACAAAAAAAAAATTGAGATAAGACATAAGTTTGGCCTTACCTTCTTGATGGCCAACAAATGCTGAAGCTACAGAAATGCTTCCATCTTCGGCTTCCACCACTAATCAAACAGAAGAAAGGGAAAAGAGAACAAAGAAACACAAACACTCAAATATTTTCTTTGATATATATATATATATATATAATTCTCTTAGAATTCCAAGAAAACTACTGCTGTGATCTATATGAACCGCTAAAAGGCTACAGATAAATCAGATTCATTCGAACTAAGACTGATAATCTTGACCCATTTGTTGGTGTCTATTTGTAGCTATATTAAAGGCATCTGTGCCCCGGATTGCCACGAAGGAGAAAACAATAGCTAGCTGGACAGTGATGAACATTTTTAGCTATATTTGATCAGCCCTCGTTCTAGCTTCTCTATCTTATTTCCATGTTTTTATGATGGAAGAATTATGTAATCTAGTTTACGTGCATTTTACTTCCTCCATTGTGAGTGATATTGCTAACTTTGAGGCGGCTTTTGACTACTTTTTTTTTCATCATTTTTCTTTTATTGTTCAGCATTGTATAAAAAATTAGACATAAACATTAAAAAGATAAATCAACTAACAATTTATTTACTTATTTATTAAGAGAGATAATAAGTAAATTGAAAATTTACTTATTTCACAAAGTTAAATTGAAAATTTACTTATTTCCCAAAGTTCATCACCATCTTGGTATAATAGTAACTCGTTATATACTATACACCAGACGACGTGAATTTAATTCTGCATGTAAACAAATAAAAATGATTTGAAGTAGGGCATGAATGTAAGGGAGTATCGGATGCTTACAATACAAATGTGGTAAGTTGGTTTGGTTTTTTAATAAAATTCATGGTTCCTACAAACTGAGGTTCTAATTGTTGATTTATTTGATATTTGTGCCAGTATGTCATCCTTTATGTATTTCAATTTATTTTACAACAAATAATTTTCGTAATGATCGATTGTGTGCCTTTTCTCATGAGGATTCCATCTCTTTGGTTGCATTCTTTCTTTTCTCTGAATAAAATACAATTCCTATAAACTGAAGTTCAAATTGAAGACTTTTATACCATACAAATTGAAAGAAAGAAAACAATATTATCATAACAAGAAGCTTTGTGAAATTATGGACTAAATGAAATCATTGTGCGCAGAATTATTAACTTACAGTAGTTCTCGAAAATCATTAAAGGAATTGTTGCAGCAGTATCATTCACTATGACAGCTTTTCTTCACTTCTTGTTGAAAACCTTAATAACCTTTACACGGACTTCTTAATTATTTCTCGAAATGAATGGTCTAATCCATCATTAGATAGCAGTTCGACTAACATGCCAGCAGTAGAAGCATCTGCTGAGAAACCCCTCTCAACCAACTCATCAAGAAATAGCATTGCCTTCAATATCTCATTAGTTCTAAGAAACCCTTGGACAATTGTATTATAAGTGCAACCATTAGGTGAGCAACCGCTCTCATCCATTTTCCTTAGGAACTCATTCACGCCATCCAACAGTCCTCCTTTAAAGAATCCCTTGAAGATTATAGTGTACGTGCCAACATTATGCAGTAACCCCTTAGCATGATTGCTGGAGAAGAGCTCCCTCAATGAGAATATTGTAAATCACAATATCAGAATGCAACCCACTTTCTTCAATGACTTTGAGTAGTGTCAATGCCTTATCAAGAAGTTGGTTCTTGCACAGACCATCTAACAAAGTACGTAGAGTAATGAGATTGGTATTTGACCATGAGCTCACATCTCATTAAGAAGCATTTGTACATCCCAAGATCTACCCATCTTGAAAAAGTCACCTATAAGAGTGGTGTAAGTGACAACATCAGGAATCAATCCTTTATGAGACATTTTTTTATAGCGTTTCATTGCCTCATCCATCCTTCTACTCTTGCACATTAGGCAAACAACCACTATCAACCATCGAGTCAAATACTTTCATTTATGACATGAATCCTACCCCCCAAAATACTTTCATTTCCTTATCTTATATTTTACAAATAAATTATGCTTCGAATCCTACCCCCCAAAATAATAGTATGCATGAACCAGAGTGTAATGCATTCATGGCTGTCCAAAGCCTTGAATCCTTGCCCCATCTTATAAATAGAGACCCACTCCCCGGTTCCCAATTACCCAATTTTACTCTCTCTCTCTCTCTCTCTCTCTCTCTCATGGGAATGAATGAACAATGAGATTGCAAAATCAGATTGGCGATTTACCAGAATAGAATAAGATGTTTAGAAAGAAGACTGACTGGATAATGCATGGATATAATCCTGTTGGCTTCACATCAGGTGAGTTTGTATTCATTTTTTCATTCTAAATTCATTTATTTAGACTTAATTACGCTCTTATATTTAAATTTTGTTGCAGGCAGGAGTTTCTGTAATCTTCTATGATTTCATGGCGGAAAATCAGATAACAGGAATGAAGACTGATGATTGACAGTATTTTTAAATTCCAATTTCCATTTGTAATACATTGCTAGCAAATTTCACATGACTGTCCATAAGATCTCTTCTTGCTGGTAAAATAGATAGCATTCATACAGAAATAACATTTAAACTTCACTGTAAAGTGATATATCTTTTTCTAAACTCTGTTTCTCAAAACCATGTTGTGACAGTTAACAATTTTGGGTCTTCATCCTCACATTCTACCCCTTTACATGCTTCGTTGATTGCTTTTGTTAAGAACTGGCCGGTGGTTTCTATTCTGCAACTGGTTAAACAATTGGCAAAAAAGGAAACCATGATAAATACCAGAATCATGTGTATCAATTTAGCAAACCATAACCCATTTAGTTTTAAAATAAATAAATAAAAGAAGAAGAAGAAGTCTAAAGCAGTTCAACAGGTAGATCATGTGAATGGTTGATCAAATCTGAAATATCATCTCACGTGAGATCGAAAGGGAAAAGGATTGAATCTAATATAGAATAAATAGTTATGCCATTTGATCGATTGTGTAGCTTTACGGCACTGAGAACTATAATATGGTCTAGTAACAGGAAGAATTCAAAAAAGAAACTTACAAAAGAAAACGAAGATACCCACCAGCTACTCCCCAAAAAATATGAAAATAAGCTTGAACATAGACCATTGCTCCATTGCATTTGATGACATTTTGCCCAGATCTAATCAATTTTTACTTTTTTTTTTTTTTTTTTTTTAAAAAAATATAGAAAAATAGAACAAGTGTCGAGACATATAGAAAAGCCATGATGGAAGAAATGGTTCAGCCATAAAAACTACAACCCAGATCAATATGCACCACTAGAGAGAATTCAATAGCTTGGAGGACCATGATGAAGAGAAGTTCACAATTCAGATACAAAGAACAATTGTACATTATTACAAGCAGAGTGATTATTATGAGTCTGGGCTCTGATTTGACTTCATCAAGTTATGGAAGTTGAACACATCATTGTTATTACAATCAATGTAATACACATATTTGTAACTCATTCGATTATTTTCCTATCACGTGTGCACATTAGTTTTGAAATAAATTCTGTGTAGTTTATTAAACATGCGTGCAGCTGTTAATGCACAAGCAAGGAAATTATTTCATGACAATTATTTGATGCCAAATTTTGTTTTGTTCGGTTTTTGTGCTTTCTTTTTTAAAAAGTTCCATGACCTCTGATGTATTCACTCATGTTCTTTTAAAATATTAAGGGTTCCTACAGACTGAGGTTCTAATTGTTGATTTATTTGATATATGTTCTAGTATGTCATTCTTTGTGTCTTGCAATTTATTTTACAACGATTAATTTTTGTAATGCTCGATTGTGTGCCTCTTTGCATGAGAATTCCATCTCCATTGGTTGCACTCTCTCTTTCCTCTTCATAAAATACAATGTCCTATAAACTACAGTTCTAATAGATGACTTTTATACTATACAATTCGAAAGAAAGAAAACATAATTACAATAACAAGAACTGACGTGAAATTATGGATGAAATGAAATCATTTCATTATTTGAATGGAATTACTAACTTACAGTAGTTTTCGAAAATTCGCAAAGAGATCGTTACAGCAGTGGCATTCACTGTCACAGCTTAGAATATTAAATCCTCACTTCTTGTTGAAAACCTTAATAACCTTCACACAGATTTCTTAATTATTTCGCGAAATGAATGGTCTAATCCATCATTAGATAGCATTTCAATAAACATTTCGGCAGTAGAAGCATCTGCTGAGAAACCCCTCTCAACCATCTCATGAAGAAATGCCATTGCCCTCAATATCTCATTAGTTCTAAGAAACCCTTGGACAATTGTATTATAAGTGCAACCATCAGCTGAGCAACCACTCTCATCCATCTTCCTTAGGAACCCATTCACGTCATCCAACAACCCTTCTTTAAAGAATCCATTGATGATTATATTGTACGTGCGAACATTAGGCAATAACCCCTTAGCATGAATCCTGGAGAAGAGCTCCCTTGCAGCTTCAAGTCGCCCAGCTTTTCCCAAGCCTTCAATGAGGATACTGTAAATCACAATATTAGGATCCAACCCACTATCTTCAATAACTTTGAGTAGTGATAATGCCTTATCAAGAAATTGGTTCTTGCACAGGCCATCTAACAAAGTACCTAAAGTAATGAGATTTGGTATTTGGCCACTAGTTCGCATCTCGTTAAAAAGAATTTGTGCATCGCAAGATCTACCCATCTGGAAAAGGCCACCTATAAGAGTGTTGTAAGTGACAACATCAGGAATCAATCCTTTATGAGACATTTCCTTATAGAGTTTCATTGCCTCATCCATCCTTCTACGCTTGCAGTATCCATTGATCAAGATGCTATAGCTATATACATTAGGCATACAACCTCTACCAACCATTGAATCAAATACTTTCACAGCCTTGTCCATCTGACCACGTAAGCAATAGACATCCAGCAATGCACTATAAGTGAATATATCAGGTACCTCACCAATTTGAATCATCATTTCAACGACGCCTTCTGCCTCCACTGAAGGTGAAAACGTTCGGTTTGATTTTCCCATGCATCATTTCATTCAACAATCTTGTAACTTCTTTCCATTGGCCTAAATTGCATACACCATGAATTAAAGAGGTGTAAATAACAACATTTGGTGCAATGCCTTTGAGAAGAGTTTTGAAGCCTCACTCACTTGCCCATCCTTGCAGAGACTATCAATGATTGTGCCATATGTCAATACAGAGGGTTGAAACCCTTTCTCAACCATTTTGTGAAACAAATCTATTGCCTTTGCTACTTCACCCCTAATACAAAACCCCTTAATCAAAGTAGTGAGAATTGGAATGTTCAGTTGGTGGCCAAGTTTCAGTATTTTTCCTAAAACAGAGAAACTCAATTCCACACGATTCATCTGACAGTAACAGGGTGTTATTTCTAATGAATCCATTCGTTTAATCAGAGAAACCACGGTCGAATAAAGTTTATTAAATTCAATAATTGAAGGCGGAGGTCGCATCCCAACCATCCGATCAAACAAACTTAGGGCATGCTCAGGGTTACTGATCTGATATTCACTACTCTCAGCTTGAGAAAATTTCCAATTTGTTCTAGTACTACGAGTTTGAGAATGAAATGAAGGCCTTGCAATAAAATTATCACCAATTGATGGATTTATGAAGTAAACAAGATTGGTATGAAGAGAAAGCATACCGAAAGTAGAATATTTCAAAGGCGTAGTATTGGCAGAGGCAGCTTTTCCCCCCATCATCATTATCCTCTCTCTCTCTCTCTAACCTTTAAAGAACGGGTTCTCTCTATCTCTCTCTGTCTCTCTGAAACAGGGTTCTGCATCTGAAAGCTCAAAATAAAAGTTGAATTTTGAGAGTGGTTCTCTCCTTTTATGTAGGGTAGGGCTATTCACAGGCTTACAGTAAACCTTTTACTATGAGCAGTTTATTTTCTAAGCACAGCTAACTCCTAATTACAATTCCTCCATTTGTTATTTTTATTAAAGGCACTACTATAAAAATTTAATTAATAATCCATTTATTTCTTTACTAAATACAACTCATTATATGATAGAAAAATTATAAGCAATCCATAATATATCAGCATTTATAAAATGACCATATTACCTCCGACACCATATTACCGCCAACACTAAATCGAAAACATATTATCGCTGATACTTTTGTTTTAGGTTTGTTTATATATTATTGATAAACATTATATTTGGAATAACACTCTGCTTCTTTTTTTCTTTTTTATTATTGATAAATATTATATTTGGTAAACACTTTCTTTCTTTTTCTTTTTCTTTTTCTTTTGTCGGGTACCAGTTATTTTCATTACTAATACTCTGCATCTTTTTTTCTTTCTTTTTTTTTTATTTTTTTATTTTGTGGGTATAAACTGTTAATTCCTAACAAATATTGAGTTATTGCTGCTGATTCTTGTTTTTGACGAGTAGCCATTAAGCAGCACAAATGTATCCCTCTCATTATAAAGACAGCTATGTTAATTACATATATGAAACGAAAATGATTTAATTTTTCAAGCCAGCTTCAATCAAGCAAAAAAGTCATTTATGAGCAATTTGCAATTTCATTTGGTGTGTAATTAGCAGTTTTATGTTTTATTTTCCTTTCTCTCTCCCAGGCTTGTGCATCTTTAGAAGATGGGTATCTACCACCAGTTACCTTTGTTGTGATGCAGAAGAGACATTACACCCGTTTCTTTCCTTCAGATCCTTCAAATCGTAGACAAACAGACAGGAGCGGAAACGTCTTACCTGGTTGAGTCTTGCTTTGCTACTTCTTAATGTCATTTCTATTCTCAACAACTTGTTTCACTCACTCTCATTGTGACCAGGAACTGTTGTTGACACTAAAATTTGCCATCCAACCGAGCATGATTTTTACCTTTGCAGCCATGTAGGACTTCAGGTAGCTTTCAAGTTGCTACTTTGTTTGTTTGTTTGTTTTTTAACTACTTCATTAAGGAAAGTAAAAAGTTTGATGGAATATTTCATTTTGATGTAGGGAACTAGCCGGCCAGCACGCTACCATGTTCTCAATGATGAGAACAGATTCACTTCTGATGACATGCAAATGCTGACTAACAGCCTATGCTACACGTAGTTTCTTCCACCCTTTCTTTCTCTGTTTTTGTGAGTGTTTGGAAGCAACTTCCAATGAAAGTGACTGAACACTGTATGCTAAACTATCAAAGTTAGTTTAACTTTAGTTTCAAGATCTGCTTTCATTCTTGTTACAAGTTTGAAAATAATTTCAGTTTTTGAATTACTCGGAAATAAGACCCAAAAATCCCACTCAGAAATGATATAAACTAAGCATTTATGCTAGACGAAACAGAAATAATTTGTTGAATCTAGTTGTCAATTCTATAATTTCATGTTGTCTTTTTTTCATCTAATTTTTCCTTTTTGCATGAAAATATACAAAATTTGCTGCTAGAAATTAGTTTAATGGCTATTGTAAGTCATTCTTTCATGATTATGGCTCTCCATAGTTTTGAGCAAACGTTCACCATTTGGTTCAACTTTTTAAAAGCACTTTTTTGCTTTTCTAAAACTAGCAATATTTGATTTTTTAACAAAAAATCAAACATTACCTTTTTTTTTTTTTTTTTTTTTTTTTTACTTTTTTTTTAAGAAAACAATACATTGCTAATTTGAAAGAAGCAAAAAATCAAAAAGGAATTCTAATTGTTTGCTAAGAAATTAAATATTGCAAATTTTTTAAAAAGCAAATAATTAAGTACTTATAAAAAGCAAATCTAAACAGTGCCTTATAATTCTCTAGCTTGCTTTTGTTCTACAGATTAATTTTCTAGCTTTGGTGCATTTATCTGTGACAAATCTGTTTCAGGTTTCAAAGGTGCACTCGGTCTGTTTCCGTGGGTATGTGACTTCTTTTGACACTTTTATTTATTATGTTTCTCCATGAATTACTGTTTTTTAACCTTAATTTCCCTCCCTTCAAATTTTCTCCTTGCAAAGCCCATTAATCTTTTATTGAAAATCTGGTTGACTGTGCAATTCGTCCTGCATATTATGCACACTTGGCTGCATATAGGGCTAGATATTACATCGAGGACGACATATCAGACAGCAGATCTAGCTCCAGGCATGGTGTTAGGAGGGAGCATACTGCAATCCAGCCTCTTCCAACAATCAACCAGAATGTGACAAATGTTATGTTTTATTGTTAAAATTGTATTCATTGCTTTTGTTTTTTTTATATGTTGTTGGTGGCTGGTACTACATACAAACTGTACAACTTAAATATCTTGTGGAAGCTTTGAACCAAATAATTTTCAGTGATGCTTTTGTTGGTATATTACCTCATTATCTGAAGCAAGTCTTAATTAGTCTAAGGCCCATTTGCATTAGCTTTTTTTTAAATCACTTTTGAAGCTCAAAATTGCACTTGATCTAAGAGAGAGTGACAATCACTTCTAAACAACTTGACGAGCGATAAGATAGTTGGTAAAATTTTCATATAAACAGTGATTGTGGCAAAAGTTAGGAGGCTCCAATTTTTGTCACAATTACTTCTAGTATGAAAATTTTGATACGTGAAAACATAATTTGAACACAACTCTAAAGAAATATGTGAAAAAATAGTTTCTCCAAAAGTTATTTTAATAAAAGTTAACCCAAGCGAGCCTTAAGAAGTCTGGAGGGCTTCTGAGCATTTTTCCCTTCTTTTCATATAATTGGTGACGGGAGGTGGAGGAAGGGGGTTTAGGAGTAAGATAGATCTCAGTTTGTTGAATATAACCAACCAAACACCCGCAACCCCCCCAAAAAAAAAAAAAAAAAAAGAAAAGAAAAGAAAAGAAAAAGGAAAACTCTATCCCCATTCCAGAGATTAAAACACACCACCTTTAAAATTCGGGGCAATACCATTCAAAACCATCTACATTTTCTTCAAATCTAAATGTCTTGTACCATGTACCATTATGTGTGCCAAAATATGGCTCCACCTATTTCTGAATTTAAATCCAAATCATTTATAAATTGTACAACTTGGCTAGAAGTCGAAAATAATTTGACGAGAAAAAACAAGAAACCACATGATTATTGATTACAGTATCCTTGAAATATGTACTACAAAATTTTTCACATTCTTGAATTATATATGTCACAGAATTTCTGGTTACAAACTGATTAAGTATTCTCCTATGATTTGGACCTTCTAAAGTAGAGCTCGCCTTGCAGGCTATTTTGACCATTCAGAGGAAGATAACAGTAACAACCAGCCACATCTCACCTGCGGTAGCGGTAGCGTTTGAAGTTGAAATATACGTGCAAAATTCCACGTTCAAATGTGCACTTGAAGCCCTTCTTATGGGAATATTCCCATTCTTTATTTACAATCCGGAATGCCTGTATTACATGTACAAGGAATTGAGTTATTTAATTTTAAATTAAATCACTGAGAAAAACTATATGCCAGACTGAGAAGACTTACAATGTCCTCATAAGGCGGACCAGCATGAAACCTTATAATGCACGTCTCGCTGCTGTTCCCATCCTTCTCAATGGTGTAAACTGGAGCCTTTGTCTTGTCAACAAGGTCTGGGTAGAAAATGTTAAATTTGTATCCTTGAACAATTTTTGGAGGGGGATTATCGTGGTCATAGTGAGTTTGATTATATTTGTTCCACTCATATCCAGTGTGGACACGATTGAAATACTTTGGCTTCCTTGGTCGGTACTTGTCATGCCACCAATACACCTGCCATTGACATCAATATGGTTTAACAAATCGAAGAAGATTTAAGAGGGGTAAATAGCAAAGATGGCCAAAGATACGGCACCTGTGAATCGAGGTTAACTTCAGCACCAGAGCCAAATACTGCATCACCTTCTTCCATGGCACCCATAGCTTTCATGGCCTTGATCTCCAAGTTATCTTCTGAAGGAGGTGGCTTTGAAGCCATTGCTTCTTGAATCCGTCTTTGCTGTTCTTCTAACACAGCCATACGTTTCCTTTCCTGTTAACATACAAGAATACTCATATCAGTTGACCAAGAAATGTATTTTAACTTGGATATTTTGTAAATATAAAAGACATTATAAGTGGTAATTACCAGTATGGCCCTGTCCTCTTCAGGGTCAATTGCTTCTTCATTTTCATCACCATGCAACAGCTCTGGTGAAAATGACCCAGCCTCTTCTTCTGCTTCATGAGTCTCTTCATCCAATATGAGTTCAGGAGAGAGTGCTTGAGCATCTACACGTGGAAGGAGTTTCAGCTAACTTATTCTAGGTGCAATAATCTAAAAGAGAAACCCACAAATGACAAAAGTTAATACCTTCAACATCCTCACTATCCTCCTCGTTAGGCTTTGAAACATTATCTATTTCTATATCAGCTTCACCCTCCAAAGGTTGCTCAAGGCGTTGTAGATGTTTGCGCAACATTTTGGTATGAATGTCCTTTAAACATGCCTGTAATTGCAGCAATTCATTTGAGAGGTCCAGAGCAGAAGTTGCGAATAAAATATCTAGACACAGAAAAACATGGAGTGTGATATGTACCTTAGCCTTGTATATATGGAGGCGTTTAAGAACAGCCTCCCAATACTCAACTACCTTTGCTGTGCCAGTACGCATCTGCGACTCAATCTGGGACTGTAACACCTCCAATTCACTATGAGTCTTCCCCTGCAAGAGATTCTTGACATCTGCTTCAATACTTGAATGCAGACCCCTTTCTTCTGCAAGCAACTCAGCAGGCGGTTCCTCCCCACGCACCCTAGCTCGATCCAATGTATCCTTTTTCTGAGCTTCCGCAAGCTCCCAATCACAAACCACTAAAAGTGCCTGTTTGATTATCAACACATTGATTATTACGCATTCAAATCTAGATGTGAACAACTACATCAGTTATTTATAGCCACCATA
>JAESVK010000414.1:5598-17319 GCA_017140935.1 Hamamelis virginiana
GACCTTACACCAGAGGTCTCAAGACCGCAGCATTTACACCGGGAACAGAACCCTTCATGTTACTTAATCCCTCATCCCCTAATGTCACTGTTAAGATATTCGGGCATGGTTATTAAGTCAAACCATATCTTAACAACTTGTTATATGTTCTACAAAATATAATTCTCAATAAGATAAACTCATGAAACACTTTTCACAGTTTACCTATCACCATGGCCATGGATTTCACACTGAGAATTATCTTTGTGAACGAACCTTGACATTCTCTCTCATCAAAGATGAAAGTGATGATTCCTTCTTGCGCACTCATTTACCTTCATACATAACCCTACTAGAGCCAATGAGTACCGATTACACCCTTGTGGTTAAAGATGTACGAGATACTATCAAACTCAAGTGACCTATGCATAAGATAACTATGGTGCCTCAGGTCTAAGGATTTCCAAATTAATGGTCGTAACAAAAGAATATTCTTTTGACTAATCTCCATAAGAACATTCTAGCAGATCATGTTCAGTGTACATATTCTCTAATATGCACCCACAAATTAACTATAGTGTCACTACACCGATAGGAAAGACTAACTATCCTCCCATTGGAGCCAATTTAAATCTGTGCTACTCTTAACGGTTTATTAAATATCTACTTTAATAAACCTATGAGTAGGAACTTGTTTAGAATAAATGTGTACAAGAAATATGAGTCTCCATATCTCAACAACTTGAGATACATATTTCTCCAATCATTTATTCATGGACCTTATCATATGTATTTAAATATATACGATAAGTTGTACCTTCAAATAAATATAATATGAAATTGATATGCCATTTAGGATTGGTTTTAGGGCATACCTCTAACACCATTGCCTTGGATTATTATCCAACATCTTACTCAAAATTTGTTTAATAGTTTTATTCACGGCCTCAACTTGCATGTTAGCCTGTGCCTAATATGGAGTAGAGTTGGTAAGTTTAATTTCATATTCTCTTGCAAAGGCCTTAATCTGGTCACCTACAAAGGCCTTGTCTTGGTCAGTATTAATGGTCTCAGGCAATCCAAACCTATGAATAATATGTTCCTTAATGAAATCAATCGCAGCATTTTGGTCTACTATTTTCATAGGTTTTGCCCATTGTTATCAAACCCGGACAGGACTGGCCGGTTCAACCTGTTGAACCGGGAACCCGGACTGGACTGGCCGGTTCAACCTCCGGGAACCAGTCCCCTTTTCGGTTGCTTTAACCCACAAAAACCGATTTTTAAAAAAAAACCGTTCAACTCGCCGATTCAACCGGTCAAACCGGTTAAAAAATCGGTCAACCTGGTTTTTTTTTTTTTTTTCTTTAAGGTGCTAAAATGACTAAAATAGTCCCAATATTTTTAAAATCTCTTAAAGCCAAGAAGGCTAAAAAGGCAAATTAGTCTTAAAAAATCTCAAATAACAAAAAGAAACCAAAGCACCTAATTTAATAATACAATATTCTTACCTTGCATTTTAAAAAATATATATAATAAAGATTGATCAATAGTAATTATCAATTTTCAATTTTGATGACTGCACATAAATTCAAATATATGAATTGATTGTACAAACATTTTAAAAAAATTATATTTTGAATCATTTACAGCTTTTATTCTAATAAATAAATAAATAAATAATATATTTATGACGTCACGTTTCAACCCGGCGGTTGAACCGGTTGTCCCTTAACCCAGTAACTTTTCCAGTTCGATGAACGGTCCGGGTTTTAAAACAATGGTTTTGCCTCGACCCATTTTGAAAAATAATTTGTGGTCACTATAAAAAAACTGTGTAAATTAAAGGAAGGAGGGTATATCTTACCAATGACATCACTAGCCCAACCTCTAAAAGACCATGGTTTTATAATATAATTTAAATCAGTAGATGGGTCATGTTGGATTTGGCCGTGTTTTTTACAGGATTTGGCCGTGTTTTTTACAAGATTCACAACCTTTAGCAAATTTAATACAGTCTCCTAAAACTGTAGGCCAATAATATCCATACCTCCAAACAAGCCACCTCATTTTGATCCCAGCTTGGTGCGCTCCACAAATCCCTTTATGAATTTCACCCATCAGCAATAAGGCTTCAGAATAATTAATATACTTCAATAAAAGACCTTCTTCTGTCATTCTAAAAAGTTCTCCTGTATATATCACAAAATGAATTGCAAGCATTTTAATCTTTCTATCACAAGGCATACTTGGGTTGGTTAGCCTCCTTATTATTAGTTCCCTCCAATCTTGTTGGCCTTCTTCAATATCTTGTACTTCAAAATTTACCTCCCTAGTTTTGATAAAAGGTAAGAGTTTCTTTTCTACCACCACATTTCTTTTATCTTCGCCTCCAAAAAGTTTGAGACCTGAAGTTAGCTGTGCTAACTCATTTTCATCTTCATTTTCTTCTCTTGGCTTGTGTATTAAAACCACATCATCAAATGAATCGAGTAATTGGGATGCAATAGAAAAGAATGGTAGTAAGGCCCAACTATTACATTTGAATTTGCTAGCTAATTGATTGAAAATTAATTGTGAATCTCCAATGACTTCTATCGTTCTCACACCCATCTCATGCAATATCTCAAGGCCTATAATTAAGGTCTCATATTCAGCTTGATTATTACTACATTCAAAATCAAATTGATATGCATGTTCATATTTAGAACCATTTGGAAATGTTATAACTATGCCAGCCCCAGACTTTCTATCAGTCCTTGACCTATCAAATTCTAATCTCTATGCCACGTGTTCTATCATTCCTAAATCTACTTCTACTTCCTTTATGACATCATTTGGGTGGTCCGCTAAGAAGTCAGCTAGGACCTGACCTTTCACTGCATTTTGTGGCATGTATTTTATCGCATAACTTGATATGGAATATGCCCATCTTCCAATCCTACTTCTAGAAATAGGTCTTCATAGCATATACTTCACAAAATTAGTTTTGGATATTACGTACACAGTGTTTGACATAAAGTAATGTTTAAGTTTATCCTCAGTGTAAAACAAAAAAAGACAGGCCTTTTCTATTTGAGTATATCTTTGTTCAGTACATATAAAGGTCTTACTTAAGTAATAAACGGCCTACTCATGGCCTTGTTCATTTACTTGTGCTAACATTGCACCTAGAGACCTTTCTGATGTTGACAAATAAAGCCTCAGACTTTTATGAGGTACAGGAGGTATTAAAACTGGAGGCTTTATAAGGTACTCCTTAATTTGATCAAAAACTTTATGTTGCTTGGCCTCCCATTTGAACTCCTCGCAGGCCTTGAGCTTAAGCAAATGTGAGAAAATAGAAGTCTTCCCTGAAAGATTATATATAAAACGCCGCAATAAATTAATTTGACCCATAAATTTCTGTAATTGATTTTTATTCATAGGTGGCTTAGCTTCTCTAATGGCCTTTAACTTATTTTTATCCACCTCTATGCCCCTTTGGTGAACTAGAAATCCAATAAAGTTTCCGGCTCTAACTCCAAAGGCACATTTTGCTAGATTCATTTTCAATTTGTATTTTCTCATTCTTTCAAAAGCCATTTTGAGATCTTTCAAATGATCAAGGTCTTCCTTCGATTTTACTACTATATCATCAATGTAGACCTCGATTGATTTTCCTATTAGATCATGGAAAATCACATTCATTGCTTGCTGATACGTAGCTCCAGCATTAAAAAGACCAAATGGCATTTTTACCCATGCATACATTCCTATGGCTCCAAGACATCTAAAGGTCGTTTTATGAACGTCCTCTTCACTTATGAAGATCTGATTGTAGCCAGAATGGCCATCCATAAAAGATAAGATTTTATGGCTAGCTGCTCTATCTACTAATAAATCAGCTACAGGCATAGGGTATTCATTTTTAGGGGTTGCAATATTCAAATTTCTAAAATCTATACATATCCTAAGTATGCCATTTTTCTTAACTACTGGTACTATATTTGAAACCCACCCAGCATACCTTATTGGTTTGATGAAGCCAGCCTTCAGTAGCCTCTCTATTTCCTCATTGATCTTCAAGGTCACCTCTAAGGTCATCCTCCTTGGCGGTGTTTGAAAGGCTTGAAACCAGGCTTTGTTGGCAAACGATGCTCCACCAATTTCCTGTCCAAACCTAGCATCTCGTGATAATCCCAAGCGAAACAGTCTTGGAATTCTTTAAGTGGCTTGATGACTTCTTCCTTGGTGTCTTTCTCATAAAGCCCACTCACGAAAGTTAGCCTTCTATTCTGATCGTCTCCTAAATTAACTTATTCTAGTGGATCTTGAACCTCTACTCTAAGGTCTTGTTGTTGTGTAGGTTCCAGTTCTAGATCTTTTATCCCAAACTTGTCTTCTTCTATGACCTCAACATCTTTCTCCAGTATACATTCAGCCTCTGAAATTTCATAAAGGCTCACCTCTTTGTTGTATACTAACAGTTTATTGAAAATGTCTTGAACTAAACCTTTCTGTTGATCTTCGAAAGGTTTGTTATTCATGGAATCTATTCTATGTTGCAACTAGACAACGGCTGGTCAAGTAAGATTGCTCCAGGCCTTATCATCTCTTGGATCACCCTTTCTACTGCCCTTTTCGAGAAAAGGTCAATTGTTGAGGTCATTTCTTTGGGCTTTCCTTCTTTGTTAGTGCCTATAAATTTGATTGGACCAACGTCACCTCCATATAAATGAGCTTCTGCTGCATTAAATCCTGCAATAAAAGGTCTCTGGTCTGCCCATACCACTTCCACCTTGCTGCCATTCCATAAGATCAAAAATTGGCGCAAAGATGAAGGAACGCACCAATTGGAATGAATCCAATCCCTGCCAAGAAGCGCATTATAAGATGCTGTTGAATCTACCACGAAAAAAAGAGACAAACACTCCCTGTTTCCAACCGCTAAAACCACTAGGAGAACTCCTTTGGTCTTAGTAACTCCCCCAGAAAAATTTGCAACTGTTATAATGGAGCAGCTGTCAACATTCTTCCAAGTGCTAGTTTGAAGAAGGTAGGCAAAACAGAAGCAGACCTTATCCCCACCGACGTAACTCCCCCAGAAAAATTTGCAACTATTACGTCTGTGGTGCCTACCTTCTTCAAACTAGTACTTGGAAAAATGTTGACAACTGCTCTATTGTCAACCAAAACTCTTGGCATAGGCATTTCGTTCATATGAACATTAATGAAAAGAGGCAAGGGTGTTGAGTCATCTTCTCTGATGGCTTTTCAAACACTATATTTTATGTCTTTTCTATTTATCCATCTTTATTGACCGTCTCCACCTCTTTTCAATGACCACCGAAGTGCCTTTTGGTCTATCTTCTTCTTTGTTAATCTCTATAGGTTCTTCTCCTTCTTTTGCTTGAAAGATTAAAGGCAAAGTGAATGCCATATTGCAACCTATAACTGGTGGAAGGCTTCCAAATTGTAGTAAAAAGTTATCTTCATCACTTTCTAACTTTGGACTCGTGTCCTCAACATCATTTTCTGTCGTAAGGTCTTCTTCATCCCCTGATTGTCTAACTGTCTCGTCTAACTGCATGGAAAGTTCCTGGTCTTCACTGGTTTTTAACCCAAAATACCTATCTTCTATTCCCTCAAGGGCTGAGATAATCCCTTTACCAACTTTTGTAACAGCTTTAGCTTCCATTTTATTGTTCTTTGAGACTTCTCGAACTTTCCTGCGATCTCCTTCAACTACTATAGTCAGATTTTTGTGTACCTTATTTGTGTTAGAACTCCGAATTGTTTGGAAAGACCTTCTGTATTCAGTTCTCTCTCTTTGAAACCTCCTCTTCTGAGTTTTGGTAAAAGGGCTTGGGAATTTGGGATGTTCCAATCTGGTCCATACTCTTTCTCTAGTTAAAGGAGGCTTGACCATCCTTGAACTTTGGTCAATAGTAGCTCTCTGAGGTCTCTGTGCTGGAACTTTCGGCACCCACATCTTCTGGACACGAGGAAACTCATGAAATCTTTGAGTTCTTTCAAAATGCTAAGGCCTCACGAAAAGCCTTGGAAGTCTTTCCGGATTCAAAGAATTATGACAAGTACAGCAAATCTGAGATCTGGTTGGGTTTGGAATGAAGGGAACTCTTGGATGGTGGAAATTCCAAAGCCTTTCATTCCTGAACCGACCCTGTTGTAAACGTGGAAAATTTCTTTGATGGTAGTTCTGCATCTGGTTCCTTGATAAAGATCTTAAGTCAGTGGAGGCCACAGCAATCTCTACTACTAGGAATGGATCAGTATCTACTGCCATAGCTTATTTGTCTTTTTCTGGAAATCTTAAAAGACCTTTATCAATATAGTCATGTATTACATGTCGAAAAACAACACAATTGTTAGTATTGGGAGACCTTGTTGCATGCCACTTGCAAAAATCCCCGGTTTCACGACCAGGAAGTTTATGGTCATCTAAAAGCCTGATAAATTTTCCTGTCAATAAATGATCAAAGATCTCAGATGCTTTCGATATATCAAATGAAAATTTTCTTTTAACGTCCATGAGATTTTTCCTAACCTCTGAGTCATGAGGGGCCTCCATATCTTTCTTTTTTAAGGCCTGACATAAAAAAGGCTTCCTAGCTATGACTTCAGCCAGGTCTACTTTAAAGTTTGGGTCATGGTAATATGTCCCAAACGAGGAGGCTTTTCTCTGATCTTCCTTCCTTAAAAGCCTCTCATATCTTGACGCTCTAACAAATATCTCAAAAAGGACTTCGACGTCCATGCATTCGAATTTCTTTCGTAATTCTAGTTCAAGGCCATTATGAGCGAGTTTAACAAACTCTTGCTCAGGTAAGAAAATAGTGCTTCTATTTCTGGCCTTTTTAAACCTGGCTATATACTGTTCTGCACTTTCACCTGATAATTGTCTAAACTTGGATAAATCGGCCATTGTTTTTGTAATAACTCAAGTTTTATTTTCCCATTTATATGAATATTCTAATGATATTAAAAAAAAAACAAAAAAAATTCTAAGTATTTACAGTTTTGCCATTGGGTATATAAAAGGGTTTAATACCCATTTTTTTTTATTCCTTATTCATTTTTCGGCAGAGAGGGAGAGACCAAGAGAGAAGGAGATCGGGTGTGAGAGAGAGATGTCGCCAGAGGTTGCCGGAGCTTGCCGGAGTAGCGCCATCACCGGAGAAGGTAAACCTAACCTTCTTTATTTTTGTTTTTCTTCCTTCCTTCTTCTTTCTTTTGAGACTCTTAGTGGGTTTATGTATGTAGGTTTTGTTGGATGTTGAGATGGTTGAATGTAAGTGTTTTAAAGTTTGTTGGTGGAGTGTATAGAAGGGTTTTGGAGAAGGGTTGGAAGATTTGAGAAGTATTAGGGGTTTTATAATTTAAATGTGGGTTTTGTGAAGTTTATGGGTTTTTAAGTTTAAATCGTGATGAGTTTTGGTTATTAGTTGTTCATTTTTGGGTTTTATGGTAGATCAAGCTTGGTTGGGGTTCAATTTAATGTATTTGGTTGTTTGGTGGCTTGTGGTTGTGTATTGTAAATGTTTAAAGAAGCTTGCATGTCGTTAATGGCGTTTCTGTAGTGAGCTAGTCGACTAAGCAAAGGTGGTTAGTCGACTAGTTCATCTGCATTTGGTTTGGGCAGGTTCTGCCTCGAGTTTAGTCGACTAACTCTAGGTGACTAGTTGACTAATCGATGGCTTAGTCAACTAACATTTGGCCTAGTCGACTAAGATACCCTATTTTGGTATTTTTGTGAGGTTGAGTTCGCATTTCTTCATTTCACTCTATTTTCTTCATCCGAACTCCGTTTTGGGCATATTTTATATGTTCGGAAAGCTTGTAAGACTTAATTTCTAAATATTTTGGTTTTGAAGTTAAATTAATTTTGGAAAGAGAAATATTTTGTAAAATACCATATTTGCCCTTGCATGAGCACTCTATCTTCTTTGGCTTATATCTTTCAAACCTTTTGGCATTTGGCCACGAAATTCGTCGTGTAGCACCTAAGCATTCTTGGGAATATGTCTTGGAAGTTTTAAGGCCTTTGGTTTGTTATTTTGGGGTTTTGAGTCTTTGGGGTCGCGTGTGAGTAGTTTTGAGAGAAAATTATTTTACTTTTGAAGTTTTGGACCATTTGTGCTTTCTTGTGATACTTTGTTTGCATTATTTGTTATGTCTAGTTTGGAAGGTTCTTTGGAGAACCACTGACATTGGGGTGCATTGAGCATCACATTTGGGAAGCTCGTGGAGCCGTGTAAAGGGTTGGCTAGCACTATGGAAATTGAGGTAGGAATAATCACTCTTTTATTGTTGGCAATAATGTATCGATTTTATCAAGTTATTCAAGAATAAGGTGAGCTTTATACCTTTGAGCAATATAAATCACGCACGCAGGAGAACTTTACTGTTTTGACTGTGGTATCAAATAGATACCTGGGATATACTATTTCCTGAACTGTCAACTATATAACACACTTATGAAATAAAAACCAAGGCATGGTATTGAAATATTTAATGACTTGCCCGTTGCTTAATAAATATTTTAATTCTAAACAAAGCATATTTACAAACATGGGAATAGGTTCTTTACCTTATTTTGCTTAATAGAAAGGTCACAAAGGCATATGATAACATTTTTATGTAAGTACAATTGAGATGTTTAGTTTCATACTTGTATGCCTGATTTTCTAAACTGATTTACAAATAAGAACGATTATGAAGTATTTTAACCAGCTATTCCCTTATATTTTGACTAAACTTGATATAGAAGATAAAATGATAATTTCAAGCAATGACGTGGAAAATGTATTTCATTTTAGACAGTAACATGCCTTGTGAAACATCTTACATGAGAAACGATGGCATATGAGTTGAATACTAGAACTCGTAATTAAGTAATGCCCATTTTATACAAGATAATGGACTTGAAGAGTATGATTTACGTGATGGATGAGTTGAGGCCTTGGATTTCTATATAGTTGATTACTATGTATAACAAATGTTCAGGTAAGCTACTCGTTAATCTATATATTATGGATCTTGGTTACATATTACAATATGTTGATGCATATTATAAATTATTTACGTTTATGGCATGGTGATCGGATACAGATGAGATAGATGTTGAGAAAACTCCTCTATCAATTGTTATTGTTATTATTGTGACAAATGGGAAAGATGTTAAGAAAACTCATCTTTCATGAATATGGAATATATATAATGGTACCTGTATTATGATCACTCTCATGCCAATGAAATGAAAATATGTGTATATATATATATATATGAGTTTACGTATATGGATTTGACTACATTATTTGAGTTTGGTTTCATGAATTTATATTATGATACGAAGGATAAAGGTACTGGATCTAGTCCACGTGTGGATGTTTTATTTGTTCGACAAGGGAGGTAAATGCCCTGTTCATTCACGTTATCTGAGGTTATGATTTTTCACTGGAAAACCCACTCCCCTTCTTTAAACTTTATCTAATAATTATTTTATAAAGATTTTGAACCTTAAAGATAAATGCTTTATATAAATTTCTTACATATTACTGTGTTGTTAATCACTAAATAGAGATAGTAATATTCCTACTGAGCAATCTTTGGCTCACTCCTGCTTTGTGTGCAACGTATTGCAAGTAGACCTGAGGTTGCATATATGGTTCAGCTCAGTCCTTTGCAAAGGATTGTCATTTTGCATAAGGTTGTCCCTGTATGCATGTCTTCGTATTCTTATGCTAGATGTATTATCTGTATTGGTATATTTTAATAAGTATCATATTTGACTTACTCATATACCAGGGTTATTGGCAATATTATTTGATTTATTGAATATATTATGTAGAACGATTGGGACATTATGTATGGGCATGACATTTCATTTGATAAATATATACATTGTTCTTATGTCTCGTGAGGAAATACAAATGAGCAGGTTAGGTTGTACCTCTATCTTAACACGTGTCGACCTATCCGGGAGGGTCGGTACGGATGTTAAGTTAGGGGGTTACAGTTATTTCAGGTTCAGATCTATAGAATTGCATGTGAAAACGCTCTTCCATTTGTCTCCAATTTAAAATTGAATTTGGAGGTAGACTTATATACCAAGTAAAGGTTGTTCCGGTCAATGAATTACCAAAAAGTCTCAATTTTAGGTTGTCATTGGCCGAGACCTCGCCACACTATATGGTAAAACGGCCAATGTGTTCAATGGTGGATTGACCACCTTCCCCTGAAAACAAAGTGAACTCAGGTACCTTATAACCTCTAGGAAAGTCATTGTATTGATGTATACACTTAGGATATGGCTTTCTGTATAAAGGTCTTACTATTCTCCTCTGATTACCTGCGGACATACACTATTGGACTATGTTAACAATCTCATTACGGTCTGGTTTATTACCCCTATTAATATTTTCCAAAGGTCGTTCGAGGGCATACGTCGAATTTTGAAAAACCTCAAAAGGTCTTCCTGCAAGAGTACACATAAGGAACGCAGCGGAATGTAAATAATAAAAAAATTTCCCCATTGTAATCATCCCAAGGATGAACTCAAACGATGAATCGAATCAAAATAACTAATTTAACATAAATTAAAAGCTTACGAGTTCCTTGGCGAAGCAATCCTCCAAGTCTCTGAGCTCCAAAGTGTATGGTAGCCTCCAACGGTATCCACACGAGCACAAGACCACTTAAACCCTTGCACCTTCACAACACTTGAGAAGAGGAAAGCATGGAGAGAGAGAGAGTGGCGGCTAGGAGAGAGAGGCACACCAAGGTGTACGGGCTCTAGGGTTTCTCTTAGGTTTAGCCTCTTTCTCTTTTATGATGATAGGTTGCTTAGTGCTAGCTTGACTATCATCACATATATATAGTAAATACTCTTTGTATTTATTATTTAGTCCCTCTTTTATTAACACTTAATAATAAGGACATAAACAATAATAAATAAGAATATTCCTCTCTCCTAATTTAAGTGACTCAATTATACCCTTGTGTGTGTGTGCTTGAACTGAAAATGAGGTGCGCAATAGATTCCCAAGCGTAGGAATCCACCGGTCGTCAAGCAATAAATACTAGGGAGTCCCTAGGTCATATCCACAGGGAGTGGAACAGGTCCAAATGATCCTTAGGTGTTGATAACCAATGAATGTAAAATAAAGTGTAAAATCATAGGGGTTTTGATTGTTGAGAGTTGTTTGTGCCAAATTGGTGGCAAATTGCAAATAAAAACTAAGTAAGTAAAGAAGATGGGTCATATGGGTTCATTCCTTCCAAACCTTTGGTACAAGTATTTCTCATAATGATTCACATCTAAGATCCATTGAAGAATGGTCTTCGATGGGGGATTTAACTTTAAAAGCATTTGGAAATGAATTCTCATCTCGGATCCATTGAAGAATGGTCTTTGATGGAAGATTTAGCAATAAAAGCTCAATTGAGTAACCCAAAATGATGGAATAAAACCCAACACTCTCTTTGACATTTTAGCAAACATGTGGCGTGCATATGTGCTCAATAACCAAACATAACAAGTCATGCAATGGTCATGAATATGATGCTACAAGGGTTCAAAAGATGATGAGGCATTTTAACAAACATGTGGCATGCATATGTGCTCAATAACCAAACATAACAAGTCATATAATGATCATGAATATGACACCACAAGTGTTCACAAGATAAAAGAGGATCAAACATCATTCCATAAACATTAAAGGTTCAAGAAATGAG
>JAESVK010000414.1:55934-68133 GCA_017140935.1 Hamamelis virginiana
ATATATATATATATATGTTTTGTGTAAAGATGAAAACGTACTTTCCAATTCATTCCATAATACTTGCAAATAGTTTTTAATGTTGAACAACCTATGCTTTAAAATGAGATACATACAACCTAACAACCACTTCCAGCAAGTTCATTAGTATGCAAATCATCTCCCCCATAAATTTATGTACCAACATGCCAATAAACACCAAGATCAGAGTGATCTCCTTCCAGCAGTCGATGGAAGAAGAATGATAATCCTACAAGTAAGCAACTTAAGCACATTCCACCTGCAGAAACTTGCAAACATTAGCAAACTTCAATATTGACTTGTTGGTCAATGAATTGCATCAAAACTCAAAACAAGTTCCCTGCCATGCAAACCATTAGAAATGGTCGCCTTCCAGATTTATCCATTAACAGTACACCCAAAACAGTTGCTGGTATCTGCAGAAGAATACACACACACACACACACACACACACACACGTCTCATTAATGCATCAAGCAAACTTCTACAAAGAAATTCTAGTTATAAATTCAAAAACATACCTGGACAATAAGCCATTGCAATACTCCCGACTGTACTCGAGAAATCTGTAACAAACCAACAAATCATTTCTTCATGTATGGATGGGAACTATATTTTAATAAATGAATAGAATGCAAGAGTAAAATAAGTTACCAATTAGAGCCAAGATGTGCCAATTAAGAACAGTTACAATGAAAAACATTAGAGAAATGCCCAAACATATCATCAACTGTACATAGAATCAAAAATATATATAGGTGCATAAACAAGAAGTTCTCTCATTTAACTCGAATCTATTAATCGTCTATAATGATTTCAGTTTACCTTATTAGCTTATGTAAATCTTCCTCGAAAATTCATGGGTGTTATTTCTGCAATATATATAGGTACCTGTCCTATATATAATGGAAATGTGTACTGTTATACATGAACTAGTAAATTAAAATATATGAAATTCAAAACTTACTACAATTACCGCATAAAAAAGAAGCCCAAGTCCAAATCCCATCAACACTCTTACAATGTCAAGCCACCAAGCATCCTTCCAACAAGCATTGAACATTTAATAATTGAAAAAAAAAATGAAACAGAGCATATATGAATATCTGCGAAAGAAATTGCAATAGTTAGGATAAATAATCCAGTTACATAGAGACCTTAGTACAAAGATACTAAAAATTCAGCCTAGTGATAAAAACTAAGCAACAAATTTGGAAAATCAATGATACGATTCTGATTTTAAATGAAATTGAAACAATCAATTAGAATTTCACTATGTTAGATTCAATATGAAAATTTAGCCGCAACAAACAAACCATAGGGCCAATAGCTCACTAGCTCAGGAGTGTCATAAGTTTTGGCAAAGTTGCACAAAACTTGAAAGAGATTGTGAAGTGTCCTGAACATTGAGATCTATGCCATGCTTAAAGAATATAACATGGAACCAAACACACTGCCCAGTCTACTCACAAACTTCCTTTCTCAAGATCATCATTTTTTTTTTTTTTTGATCAGCAAACACAATTAATTACCTTACAACTATATAAAAGTAAAATAAATTACTATTTTCTATATACAATTTTTTTTATTTAGTATTTATATAAAAAAATCACAATTGCACCAGATTCTTATTTGGACCTCCCCTTATCCAATGTTTGTAATAAATGATCCATTGACTCACCACACCTTTTATACAATCAACACCAATTCAGGATTATCCAACCTCTAGAGAGATTAGATGATCAACTGTAAATTTTCAAGCTTGTGTTGATCACCCATGTATATAGGTCTCTTAATGACCAAAACATAAAAATTACAGGTTAGTGGGTTTAAACCAACCCAATCAGGATTCAAGTGCCTAGTTTAATCTAGATTTCACTACACAATTGCCTAATAATTTTCAACAATAGCATCAAGTATATATACTTGTTTATTGGAATGAGTGTTGATATTCTTATACTCATTTTTTTTTCTTTCAATATGTCTGGTGACGTGACAATACTACATTAATTGAAATAACCGGTAGTAACTAAGATATAATTGCATTAATACATTCTAAAATGCACTAATTTTCTTCATAATTAACAAAATTTTCTAATATTACAGAGCTTGTTGCGTTGATAATGCAAATTTTTATTGTTAAACCAACATGCAATTCTATGTTTAGCTTTCAAAGTGTTATAAAACTTTATTATTTACTCAACAATTCTATTCGTCCTCCTTCGTGCATGTGAGCAACTTGGAATAGTTATTTTGATTTTTTGCATTCATGATAAGTATAAGTGGAACATCAAATCCAACAATCAGTTTCTCAAAATACATGTTCCAAGTTGGTCAGATGCACGAGAGATGATGAAAAGGGAGGATGAATGGAATTTTTCTATTTTACTCTAGTCCCAAATATTAAAAGGAATGTGGCCGTATGGTTTTGTGTACCTTATCTTGAGTTAAAGTCAGGTTTCAAGCATTGGTTGCAAGCCCATGTGGCATCTTCTCTAGAGTCAAAGTCGGATTTCAAGCATTGGTTACCAATTAGGACTACAAATTGGTAGATCAAGTTATTTACCAATTAGCTAGTTTAAAATTAAAGTGATACAAGGTATACCTAGAAGCTCCATCATATTTATTTGCTTAGTGATAAAGTCCTAGAGATTGGCACAAATCTTCTGTACACGACATTGCCATAAAAGTAATGACTCCACCGGCCTCTCTTGGCAGTGGCAGAACAACCCTCATAAATCAACAACTGAAACTTGCCCAATTAATAGCTATAGCAATTGAATCAATATGATGGTGGATTGATTGAGGTGAATATCGGGTCACCCATGGAGAAAATAGAAAAGGAAATCAACAAACTCACCAAAGAATAAGATTTTGGGGTGAGGCGTGTCATGGAGAAAATTGAGAAGAAAAACCTAATTATCCAACCCCCAATAACCTAGAAAAGCAAAGCCCTAACAAAAATTTCAGAGTTATATCATCCAGATTATCAAACCATAAAATAGAAAGAAAAATTATATAAATTACATAACTTACCTGATGAGAAATCTTCAAAGACAGATTATTTTAGCCATGAGATGGATCTTCAGAAAGAGAGGGAGGGAGATTGGAGAGAGAGACGGTTTGTGCAATGAAGAACTTGACTAAATAAAAGAACTCGCCTCAACTCGTGATCGTCGAAGGGTCGAGCCAAGCCTTTCAGAGACAGAGAGTGAGAGGCTCGGAAGGGATGGAGAACAATAAGGGGGAGAAGGGGAGAGGGAGAACTATGAGGGCTCAGAGATAGAGAACGATAAGGGAGGCAGAGAGATGGAGCACAATGAGGGAGAGAGTGGGAAAGAGAGACGTGTATCGTAGGTTCTCTGAAATCTGATCGAATAGTATTTCACGCCAAAAATGAAAAGATTACGGTCCCTCTTTTAATCCGTCATCTAAATAAGCATAAAGATGACATTTTTATAAACTATCGTCTTTGACAGCATGTTTTAGCCCATTTGGTGATGGTTTTTGTTAAACCATCATAATTTAATTTAAAATATGACAGTTTTTAAAAATCATCATGATTATAAAAAATTAAATGCCATCAATACCTATTTTACTTGTAGTGACTCTAGGTCAAACGGTTGTAGATCACCAGACACTGACTTTCTACCGTGCATACAAACGACACCCCCCCAACTGGATGGAATGCAATGAATGCAATGCAACAGGAGAAAAATGAAAAAGAAAATAAAAATAAAGACTAACGTGAGAAGATACTCCCCTCGGTCATGATTGCTAGTCTTTATGCGGTCCTATCCAAAACTTTGGCACCTGGGCAATTATTATTTTTAGCAATTTAGCCTTTCTGGCCTTAGTGCGCAAAATCTTGAGCAATACCTGTAAATCAAACAACCTGAACAAAGAGAAGCAAATGATAAGTAGAAAAGGGAAAATAAAATCCTAACTACAACTAAAACTAAATTTACATTAATTTCTTTAACCGTACTATATTCCCCGGGAACGACGCCAAAATTTGCTCGCTCCAAACAATGGAGGTTATTCCTTGTTTACAATCAAGATTTAAAATTTATAAGAGAACTCGTGTTTGTAACCTCAATTCGTTGAAAAAGCGATTTTCGCACGGGTGTCGATCCACAAGGACTAAAGGCTAAGTTATGAGGAACTAAAGTGAATTCGATTTTAGTTAAGGAAATAATCTTTGATTTTTGATTGAGTGGTTGTTGTTTAAACTACTGATTATAAAACTAATAATAAAAAGCCTAAGGGTTCGAATCCACTTAACTCGCATCAATCGCATTCATAAGTTTGATTAGGATTCATGCATATCCATGGTAATAATGATCTAGACTACAATAATAAATCATTAATAATAATCATGCATATATGAATCAAGCATGGATCATCCCTTTAAGGCATAGACTGTCAAACGAGGATGCACAATCCATCCAAGTAGGGCATGAACCATCTTATTTCACATACACACATTCGATAAGCACCATTGCACAACAAACATAATTGAAATCACAGAAAACAACTATGTTGATGACTAAAATCGTTTAAAATCGAGTAGCATAAAAGCAACTTTCTCAAAGTTGTACAATCACCATTAATATACAATAAAACCCAAATCCAAACCTATGAATACAAAAGAATGGAGAGAAGCTTCATCTTTGCACAAGAGAGAAGCTTAGCCGCTCATGATCGAAGTAGAATCACCTTGGTTCTTCATTCCTTCCATGTGAAGGCCAAGGATCCCAAGTAGAATGGTGGAGAGGAGAGAGAGAATGTGAGAGAGGTAATACTAAGTCTGGCTAACCTAAAAAGGCTGAAAAGAATGTATATATATCATTAAGAGTCCCCCCTCAGTCCAAACTCTCCATAAGTGGCTTTAAAAGCTGCTAAAAATCGCAGGCACGCTTTTCGAGACAAGTCCTACCGATAGGCTTGGTGTCCCTATTGATAGGGCACCTTACAGTTATGCAGTTTTTCCACCCGAGATATCAATAGGCTTGCAGCCCTATCGATAGGTGATGCTTACTGTTGATTCTTTTCTGCAGAAATCTTGTCACGAGCAATGTACCTATCGATAGGCTTGATGCCCTGTCGATAGGCTTGAGCGGATTTCTATATTTTTGCTTTCCTTGCTTGAAAACCATCTTGGCAACCTTCTCATGTGTGCTCCACTCTTGTACTCCATTTTTAGCAATGAAACTCCAGTCTTTAGGCGAAATTATCCTACAAAAGCCAAAAACACATAAAAAAGTCTAAAACTAATTGAATCAAAGTACTTACAGTGTAAAATCATCGAAATTAGCCTCCGAAAGCAGAAAAACGAAGCTTGATTGCATAGCAATCATTCTCTTATGATTTTTTCCCGAAAGGGTTTCCACGTAAAATATTGTCTTCATTGATTTAATTTTCTGTATTAATTGCTTTATAAGTGGATTATCAAAAAGGATGGAATGATGTTTACTTCGATCATGGATCCATCTTGATAATCTTGTTATCATGTGATTATTGTGTAATTAAAGTGTTTGTGATTAGTTTCAAATCACAGTTTTTAGTACATTTCATGTATGTAATGGTCATGCTTCTGTGATTTGCTTAGTTGGCTTAATCAATCAATCTAGATCTAGGGGGTTAAGTAATTTTCAATTGGTATGAGAGCAAGATTCACTGTTATAGGCTAACACCTAGGTGAAATTGACCTTAGATCTTGATTTTCTATTCCCATGGAAGAAGGAAATTCAGTCACAAGACCACCTGAGTTTGATGGCTCAAACTATGCCTATTAGAAGACTAAAATGAGGATTTTCTTGAAGTCTATTGATGAGAGAGTTTGGCTTACCGAAGAGCTAGGATGGAAACCTCCTACCATGAAGTTTGTGTTCTTATTTCTACTTTACTTTTTCACTACATATTGTTGATAATTGAACAATGATTAAATAGGATTATTTGGTTAATTAAGCCTATTTGGGTAATTCTAAGTAACTCTAATTTCAATAGATTCGCATCCTCGAAATTTTAATAATAATAAACCTAACATCATTTTCAATCAAACAAATAAATGGCTAACTGACAAAATGGTGCAAAAAGTATTACAAATTAAAACTATATGGGGTTTAATATGCTGCAATTAAAACTATAAGGGCGCAAAAGTGTAAATCAATAATAGTTAAGATAATCAAACTATAATTTCTCCAAAATTTTTTTTATGCATGGACACTTTTAGCCATTAAAGATATCAATATTGATTTTCTATAGCTTAATTTGTGAGTAAAGCATGAACGACAACTCTTGTTGTTAAGTGCATAACCTGTAAGTAAGCCTTCCAATGTTTGGGTCAACGAAACAGTACTATGACATGCATGATGGCTACACAACCCTGAACTCTAAGATATGATCGAGTTTAATTTGTTTCACATTTTTCATAACTTTACCAATGAGGCTAGGAGCCAGTTTGTAACTTAAAAAGGTGTGTGAGTAAAGATTTCTCCCGTCCTGGGCTAGGCCTGGGGATACCTTGGTTTACCAAAAAAAGAGTAAAGATTTCTCCCTATAAATTAGAGGGAGAAACGTACATAGCTTAATTAGGAACATATTGTATGCATGACTTCGTTAAAAATAAATAAATAAATAAATAAAAATTAGTGTCTCAGTGTAAAATAAGTATTTGGTTACGTAGAAAAAAAGATGCAGTGCATAAAAGCTTTTCATCTTGTCCATATTCCTCAGGTACAAGAAGCTCAACATCAACTTTTCTTTTTTGTAGATTCCTCGGGGAGCTTTCAAACACTAAGAGTTGAGATTGATATATGCAACCTTGTCCATGTTCTCCCCTGTATGCCCTTGTCCTCAATTACAAAAGTCAACAAATTAAGATTCAAGGGACCCTTATAGGACAACTATATGAGCTGGCAATGTATAGGACAACCAGGGACCACTATGCTCGTGTCTCTGACAAGATTCCGTGGTAGTTTGGCATAGCTTTTGTTAAATTGAAATAATAGATAGATAGGTATCAAGGTAATTAAGTATCACCCAAACCCACACTATGGTAATAGCCCAATTCTCATCAATATTTCAATCTAGATCCACTCAATTAGTGATCTAGCTAGATTGGAGGATATGGAATTAAACACACAAATTTACCATCAATGTATTAATTATTATAAATTGATCTTTAATTGGATCATTTAAGCAAACACTAGCTTAGAACACAATTACACCAAGCATCAATTACACCAAGCTAGTTGTTAACTATTGATCAAGGATTATGGTAGTTCTTGTGAAAATCAACTTGCTAAGATCAATTAATAGTAATCAAACTAAGAAAATTGAAATTATTATAGGAATTGAGGCAACTACCATAAAGTAGATTGGGGATCCACCTAGCTTAAAAAGCTTAGCACCCTATCTATTGAAAATAAATAACAAATCGTATAGAAATTGTAATTGAAATGTGCTTACAACCAAAATAAACGGAAGGAAATACAATTAAAATGAATTAAAATAAAAAAAAAAATCTAACTAGAACACTATGCAAATTCTCCTAAACGCCTTAGAAAACGTTATATATGGAAACGCCATATTCAATTAGCTAGAAAACGGACCGGACATATTCACGGAGTTTTGGAACCGCGTTAGAAAATGTTATTTACAAAAAGACTATCTACAGCGTATGTTAAACACCCATAAAAACATTATTTACGATAATTTTAAGGGGTGTTTACCCATAGGGTCCTATTTATAAGTTTTGTTTATCCAAAAATCCCGTCATCTTTTCATTTTACCCAAAAGTCATTTTTAATAAGAAACGCAACTGTTTGTTCTTTGATTTTCCAAAAATTGATGATTTTGCATAAAACTGATGTATAGATCAATTTTTTGGAAGTGCTTGGAAAACTAATACATAGATAAGTTTTTTGGATTTTTTGATAAAATAAAACTAAATTTTGGACTTTTGGGTAAAATAAAAAAATGATGGGACTTTTGGGAAAAAATAACTAAAAATAGGACTTTTGGATCATTTTTCCCAATTTTTTTTTTAAACGCCCTTATAAACATTATTTATGGCATCTTTAAAACACACTTATAACATTATTTATGAAATTTTTAAAATGCCATGTAAAACTATCTACTGCGCTTGGAAAACGTCGTGAAATCCCTAGATGTTTTATGCCTTAGAGGGACTGTTTGGCAAATCAGAAATTTAGTTCAGTTTAGTTCAGAACCAATTTACCTATCTAGTTTTTTGTCAGTCAGATTATATCTAAATTGTTTCCATTTTATAGCTTGTTTTCTAAAACTGAGTTCTGTCCTTTTTTTTTTTTTTTTGAATGATGTGGGTTCAAATTATCTTTTAATTGTTACAATATACTGCAATTGCTCTTTCTATCAAAGTTTAGTTAAATTGTTATAATATACTACAATTGCTCTTTCTATCAAAGTTCAGTTAATTGTTATAATATACTGCAATTGCATCTAGTAGTGTCCATGTACTCGAAACTGGAATGAGAACCAGTGAGAAAATTGGCAAACTTTTTCTGGCAAACCAAAACTTTCTTATTTCAAAGTAATTTCTCAAAAGTCTCACCCACAAATTACCCCAAAAAATAATAATAATAATAATAATAATTCTTGTTATTCTCCAATCAAAACCTCAACCTCACAAATCCCCAATTCTTATCAAAATATTATCTTTGATTTTAAAACCCTGAATTTCTTAATCTCATATGTTTTGTCTACAAATTAAAAATTCTTATTAACATTTTTCAAATCAAAACCCTTATTCCCATGCATCAAAATGTAACATTTTGATTTCAAAATCCTAAATATCTTCAATCTCATCAGTAGGAAGATGTAGAGAACGAATTGTTTAAACTGATAGCAGTGGGGAGATGAATAGTGTAGGGAGCACTTGGGCTTGTAGCCTTTCTATTTTTTCAAAAATGTGAAAAGCAGTCTTCCCACATCTCTTTGCCCATGGAGGGAGAGGGAGTGAGGGAAGGAGCTGGCGGGAAAGGAATGTTGGAAAAGGTTGGGTTGGTAAAGAAGACATTCGCTGATTCCAAGAAAAAAGATATTTGGTTTTTTTTGAAAACCAATACTTCCCTGAAATAATATTAGGCCCAACTTTTAGCCCAAATTGAAATAACTAAAAATCATATTTTTATCATCCGTGTCTTTACCAAACACTCATTTGGCCATTTGAGTCCACTTTATAACCAATTGAACCAGTTTTTGAGATTCCCAAACAACCCAGGTTCATGGCATTAAGACGGCATTTTTGAAACACTGCGAAAAGTCCTTTTTGCTGTAGTAAACCTTTTATTACTAATTGTGAGATATTCTAAGTAATAAGGAAATATGATTTAAATATCTGAAACTCAATTCACATGTATAGATCATACACAATTTTACTTAAGGACTATCATTCATCTTGTTCCGCTAAAAATCTCGTCACGTGATGGGTGTGTGCGCGGGCGTGCCAGGACTAATCAAAGTCCAGAGATCGTTTTGAACACGACCCCAAGCACCTATCTAGGCAGGTGAAAACTTAAGACCGGGGATCTTAAGGCCTAGAAGGTCGCTATATTTACGATCAGGCGATTATGGGGAAGTCAGGGGTACTACTTCCTATGGGTTCTTAAAGCGAATGATTTAAACAGAAAATCACAATCAATGAATAACAGCAAAGATATGTAAGATAAATTAAATTGAACAAGACTTAAACTTCATTGACGGAATTAAAATACTTACAAACGATAAGCTTACCAATCCTTCGAAAGTCATGATAAATGCTTGAACGAAAATGATGTCGGATGCAAAAGTAAATACAGAATTGAACACAGAGACTGGACGAAATTAAAACTAGAACAAAGTTGATTGAAAGAAAATTGCAAGACTTGATGCTTGAAGTTTGATTGTTGAAGTTGTTGGGGGGTTTGAAACGCTGCATCTCTTCTTCATTTTATAGCTCCACGGCTGGAGGAAAACTGCTCCCCCCATGATCTTTAACCGTCCCATTGTCTTCATTAGCCATAACCTCCATTGCTGCTCCATGATCCTTCCAGCATAAACCGCTGCTTTGAGGCTCCATACATGATCTCCTATAATGGCTAAAATTCCTCTTTTGATAACTACCCACTTCATCAGCTTGCCACGTGTCTATTTTATCCTCTCATTAATTTAAACACACATTAGCCACGTGGATAACTCTAACCTTCCTTTAAATTAGCTGATTAACAAACTTCCCTATTTTTATGCTAGTCAATAATTCCTATATCATCTCCACGTGGTCAATCCTTATTGGCCGGTAAAATTTAGTGTAAACACATCTCATGAATAAACACATGCTCATTATATGGAAATACAATAAATTGAATAAATCTTATTTACAAAATCAAATAATAGTCACTTAATTGGATTTTTTTTTTTTTGGCCACATAATATAAATTAGTTGGGTTAATTATTAATAGGGGAAGGTGGGACTACACACAGGTCAAACTGCTTCCATAAGGACTTAATTAAATCCAAAATCTCAAGATTCAAAGTTTAGAGTGTTAGGGATATATACTAAAAGTCATGCTTTTATGTAACAAACCTTACTATTTATTTATTAATGAATTCTAATATTGCATTTTAAATGAGAATCTGTATGAGCTATGTTTGCATTATATTATCTTTTAATGTTATGCATGTGTGTCTTTTATTCTATATAGTAGATGATCTGGTATGTGGAGTTCGACTTACACACAGAAGATCAGATCATCAGTTCTTATAGAATATAAGCCTATTAGTTCACAGTCTTAGATGGAATTGGACACACCATCGATAAGATTGTAGCATAAAGATTTCAGTATGTCTGTCTTGATTACGAGGAATGGTTTAGTTCTAACTTCTTGTGCTAGTACACTTGTGTGTATTGAACGGGACTGTCTTGAGGTAGTTGTTTTCTACTGATATGAAAGACAATTAATACCTCATGGTTATTATGAATGCTTATGCTCTTAATCCCGAAATATTTAATATGCATATACACTTAGTATTTGTTATCTTGATTCATATAGAGTGAGATCTTTTATGGGTCAATAAACTCGTGGAGTCGAGTAACGACATTAAGTGTATGGTGTATATTAATTATTAACGAAATCTACGTCCTGTAATATGGATTGATAATACTCCCTTGAGGATGCTTATAAATTTTGATTATGTCAAACCATACAGGTGGATTTTGTATCCAACATATCAAATAAGTTAAGTGGAAGGTCTCAAGAAGATTAACAGATGTTGATTAAATAAAATTGTCAATAATTTAATTTAATCAACGGGTATCTGTAATCTTAATGCGGAGAGATTAATAAGTATTTAATAACAAAGAGCTCGAAATAGAATTTCGAATAAGCGAGAGAGTGCAATTATAATTCTTTAGTAGAATGAATTATAATTAATATTTATATTGGGAGCCCGAAACTTATTTACTTTTAAGTCCCTACCATAGCCTATATATATGTCACGTTGGGCAGCCTATAAGTAGAGACGAAATATTATTTCTAAACCCTAGAGGCAGCCGCCTAACAAGTAGAGCACAAAGAGAGGCACTCTCTCTTCACGTTCTGGCATAAGAGGAATATGGTAGAAGACTTGAAGAGCTCGAGCAGATTTCTACAGTTCGTGATTCATTGAGATCAATCTAAACAGATCTCAAAGGTACATATTCATCTCTTTATTGTAAATGATTCAGATTTACTTTTTATGGCATGATCTATATGCACTATCACGAGTTCCTGGGATTTTCGCTCCCTTCATAGAGAAATTCCAATTGAACTACACGTCACTGGCCACTCTTAGTTGGATTTGAAGGCATATATTCCAACATGGCCGAGGAACTAGCCTATATGTATAATTTCGACGACAGAAAGTTCAAATAAAATAAATTTAGAACTTCATGCGAGGTTGTTTGTGGAAATATTACACAAATTATAATTTTTGGAAATTCACCGCACAATCTTATAAATAAAAAATCGGTTCAAGAGTTTATAGATATGGAATAATCAGGTAGCAAACTTTCAAATAATAAATGTTTTATCTCATATTTTATATATATATGCACAAATGAGGGCAGCCGTCCGATTGACCATCAACGGCTGATTTGGAAGTCACTTAAATGGCC
>JAESVK010000414.1:148133-174562 GCA_017140935.1 Hamamelis virginiana
TGTTTGGTCATGCTAGCACTAGTAACCAAACATCATTGAAAGAGGAGAGAGTCTATAAATAAGAGGGATAGGCCTAGGGTTTATGCATCCACTTCAAGAGAGCCTCATCCCTCTCTCATTGCCGCCTCTCTCTCTCTCTCCCTCTCAAGCTTGCATTTTCTCAAGTGTTGTGGAGATCAAGGGCTTCAAGAAGTTTTAGGCTCGTGTGGACTATTCATTGGAGGCTTCCATACGTTTGGGGCTTGAAGTTTAGTGAGGATCATCATCAAAGGAACATCAAGTAAGCTTTTATTCATGCTTTGTTTAATTGTTTAGATTCGTTTTATAGTTTGAGTTCGAATCTTGGATGAATATCGATGGGAAAATTTTTATTTTACCTTCCGCTGCGTTCCCATGGTGTATTCTTTCTATCATTTTCCAACAAGAGATTGGGAAAGTTATGGTTTGACTCCCTCAACTATCACTAATTTACACATTGCACTATCAATGTTTTAATTTGAATACATTAACTCTTATTGTTTTCATTTGTGATAGTACTTTTTACCATTCTGTCAGTTAGTAGTTTGATTCTTTGACGAAAAATTATGTTAAATGCAGTATTCATCTTAGGCTGTTAAAATACCTATATACAAACATCTTAATAAACTTTCATGATTTTTCTCAATATATTTTATTTATTGTACAAGGAAAGTATTCATAGAAATGAAAATATATTGACAAAAATCATGAAACTTCGCTAGTATACTTGTAGATATATTAGCAGTTTAGGATAAAAATAAAGCAACTATAAAAGGATAAAAAGTGTGACAATTAAAACGATAGGTGCGCGCTATACTTAAATTGGTAATAGTTAAAAGAGACAAACTAATTTTCTCTAAAAATAAATTGAGGAGGCTCATCTAACCAAGAATCTTTTCCTTAAGGCAGTGAAACTTTAGTCTTGGCCAAGAGAGCAACATAATCAGAATCAATCCACTTCAGAGTTATTAAGTAGCACGTGCCAAATAGTTGTTTATGAGGGAGAAAATAAAGGAGACATTAGCATAATGAAAATCAATCCACAAGGAACAATTAGTAATTAAATTCAGATTCTAGACCTTTACTGTTGGATATATATATATATATATCAGAATTTTGTAGAGAATGTATAAGAGCTTGAAGTCTCCTGCACGAGGCAATTTAGTAAATTATATAATACGTACTAATGTATATATGCTGTGACGTGGTAATAAAACAAGTTGAGGTAAAATTAAGTTTTATAGAAAAGCATGGGATGGTTGGTAGGTGAAGGAAATGGGCAAGTCAAGTCAATGACAGGTACGCTTGTTCTTTTCCTAATTCTGGGCCCCTTCGGCCAAGGAAAGCATAGAAGAAAGCGATAATCACCTTCCTGCAGGTCCACACGTCATTTTAAACCGCGTGCATCGGTCCATGTCTATTGATTCATCACCTCTCTTGGCCTTATTACATGGGATTTCATATTTAGTATTTAATGCTCCTTATTCCGTGTCCCCCTACTGATGCCTGTGGTGATTCTTAATAAAATTAGGAATTTGAGATCCTTTGTTAAATTGAGAATTTTCTTTATTTTTTGGGATTCGGATTATATATTAAAGTAGAAATTCAGTGCAATATTATATTGAGAATTGTTAACAAAACTTCAAAAAAAAAATCGACTTTTCACCATTTATTTGGTAAAATGCTTATTATTTTGTCTATATGATGGTATTTTGGTAATATATATATATATATATACACACGTAATTATCTTTGGATTGGATTCATTCACATACGTAATATTCTAAAAACTTAGGATTATTAACGTAAAATGCCCTAATAACAATCTTGCACTCTAATTTATAGGTTAATTTTATTCATTATATCACTACATACATAGATTAAAGCAAAAAAATGTGAGGTGGAAAAAATTAACGAAAATATTGTTTAGAATTTTTTTATAATTTTTTGCCAAACTCAGTAGGTTGGTGATTAATTGTTAGTAGTGAAAAGGAGCAACAAATGAGCCAATTATCATCCAAGAGAAGCAACAAAGACACAAACCATTGAACCAAAGCTTATGTTCATAACAAGGTAATATTTTCAGATTACCAAGTGAGTAATTGTAAGATGCAAATTAAAGGAATAACAAGATATCACTCCATAGATAGCTTAAATCAAGAAGGTAAGCTACATTTGAAAGACCATTTTCTCAAACACACGCAAAATTTATTTATTATCTACTACTATATCTATTACGAAAATGCTAAAGCTACCGTATTGAGTTTGCGCACATTTCCCGTAAATGAAAATGCTGTCGTCACTACTTTTTCTTCTCTTCTTCTTCTTCTTCTTCACTTCTTATTCTTTTTCTTCTTTGTTGCTATTGCTGTTGCTTCTTCTTCTTTTTCTTCTTCTTCTTCTTCTCTTCTGCTTCTTCACTATTTCTTCTTCTTCGCTGTTGCTGCTGCTGTTTCTTTGAAAAACCCACTGTGAAAATAAAAACACAGGAAAAAAATATGGTAAAAAAAAAAAAAAAAAAAAAAAAAAACAGGAAAAAAAAACACAATGAAAATAGAAAAAAATACAACGAAAAAAAATAGTGAAAAAGAAGAAAAGAAAAAAGAATTGGGATGGGAATTGGGACGAGAGACCTATAGCACCGCTCTAGCTATTATATATTACTATATAATAAGTTAAGCCTCCTCTTATGATGCTGAGTTGGCAAACTCTCCATTGTTCTCTGTTTTCTTCTTCTTCTTCTTTTTTCTATTTTAATAAATGATTTAAGCCTTTTTTCAAGAAAATGTCTTGACATTCTTTAAAAGACACACGTGTACCATTCCAATCTCTCTCTCTCCCTTTTTATACCCATTTCAAATTTAAATTTCAAATGCCCTTTTTAAATATGTTTTTCTAAATTTTATATAGCATTAATGATATATTTTTTTTCTATTAAGTAGTAATATATATTACTTATTTATTCAGTTTAAATAATTGATCACTGTCTGCTCATTAAAATATTATTTGAACTAGCGAGAGATATGGAGTAAAAGATTCTACTGGGGTGTAATGTGATAGCCACCCCGCTTCGTTGTTTCATGGTAATTCTTAATTACTACATTTCATTTGTATATATTTTTAACTTTTCATAACACTGTTAGTCATATTTTCAAAAAGATAAAAAATTATGATCCAATGTCTTATGAGTACTGCTAAATAATTATTAGTGAGAAGGAATTTTTATTGTTACTTTTTTTAATAATAAAAAAAAAATTTGGGCCTACATTGAAATTTTAATTATTTTAAAAAAAAATTCATAGTTGGTTTGAATTAAAAAAGTACGCTTTTGCATTATTTTATGTATAAAATTTAAAAAAAAAAAAAGAAAAAAAAATATTTTATTAAATAATGATAAATCAATATATATTTTTATTAAATATTTATATTTTTCATTTAATTTCTGAAGGTATCATTATTATTTTTATATCCTAGCATCGTCCAGGGTTTAAATTATTATTATTATTATTATTATTATTATATATAGAAGAGAGAGGAGGGTTTATCCCAAAAAAAAAAAAAAAATTCCCATCTCCCTCCGGCATCACAATGTTGAACCGCCACACAAATAAATAAATAAATAAGTGAAGAGAAGAGGGGGAGGGAGTTTCGGTTGGTTGGTTGGTTGGTTGGAATTGAAGGCACACATTTCGTACTATCTATAGACGTAATGATGATTGTTAATCTCTTGAAATGTTTCATTCACAAAGATAAATTTATTCATATAAAAAAACACAAAAATAAATAATAATTTAAATCACATGATCACATGAAGGTATGAATTTATTGAAAGAAAAAATGCGAGTGTTGATGTGCATTTTGTATACAAAAACAAAATGCAAATTTGGGCTTATCTAGTAAAGTCTTGATGTTCAGACCTTGCTCATCGGTTGACCCAGTTGGGTAGAGTAGCACCATCACCATCAAAATCACAAGCCACACATTAGAAGAAATTAAATTATTATTATTATTATTATTTATATAAAGATATTCCGAACAAATTTGCGTGTACCGGACTAAATTTTATATTCCGAAATAAGGCTTGCGCCTTGCGGTACTTGAGTCCGTGGCTCCAGATATTAACAGCTAGTGGAAATTGAGCATGTAACCTAGAGACTTGGTATGCCCTTAACCCTGCTTGGTCTGCTACTACTGAGCTACCCACCCTAGGATTAAATTAAATTATTGATGCTACCGCAATACATACAGGAATAACAAGGATGAGAGATCAGCCACATTCTCCCTGCAACTGCAACATCCCCTACCAAACCAAAGTTATAATATAATAACATGGTCAATTATCTAATTTACTATTTTAATCAAAATCAATTTCTGGGTTTATTATATCATGATAAGTAGAGGGTCAATGATCTAATATTCTATTGATTAGGGATACATTTCGGGGTCATGTTAGAATAATAAGTGCGTCCAAGAAGTGTGGAGCACTAATGGTGTTTGCGCAAAGAGCCATCCACATCACCCCACATTAACTCACACAATTAGCCTTTGCCTGGCCCCCCTCCCCCCCCCCCTCGGTGCATCATTTTAGGCACCTCTCCATTATTATTTTGCCTTTGAAATTTTAATTACTTCCCAGTTCCCAGAACCAATCACATCGTCCAGCATCATCACGCATGAACCACATCTCATTAATTAGAAAATGCTTTTATTATTATTATTATTATTATTATTATTATTATTTTCAATCGATACAGATAAGTAGGGTTAGTGGTTAGTTGGAAGTGGAGAGGGGAGCAACAAATTGACCAATTCTTATTCATGAGGAATAGAAACATAATGGGAGAGACATGAACCACTGATTCAAAGCTCACGTTCCATTGAAAATTGCTACTTCACTTACTTTTTTCACCCACCTCATGTGAACCAACCCAGTTTATTTTTAATAGCAAGCAATTAATATCCAGTCATAATATATATATATATATCTATGGGATACATATTTTGAGAAACTGATCGCTGTATTAGATACTGTACAATATCTATGGGTTTCATGCATGCTTACATAACTTATGTAAGCATATGATGACTAGATCAGGACTGCGTGTTTATATATATATATATATATATATATATATATATATATATATATTCTAGAAGTAATATAATGGATTAATGTATAGGATGAAAAACAGAATTCCAATTGAAATTGAAATCCAAGTATGGGAATCAATCTCAAATACTTTTGCCATCCCACTTAAATAGCACTTACTCCTGCAATTATTCCTGATATATTTGTGGAAATAACAATAATTTACAACCATATATGCAAAGATAGAATATATATATATATATATATATATATATATATATATATATATGATCGAGGAGCTAGGAAAAGTCAAATGGACAATAGAAAAAAAGGAGGTAGTCAATTCAAGGAGTCGATCTACTTTATAATTTTGGTCCCATGTAAGCCACTTGCTAGTTGCAAGTGGGTGCTGAATTGTATCATCCAGTTTGGTTTCATATTCCACGTTCAGATAAGGATAAAAAGTAAAAACGGAGCTAATTAAATGTTAGGGAAGTTGTGTAGTTAATCCTCTTATTTCATTCATGTATATCTCATAATTAATTCTATCTTTATAAATAAAACAATACGTAAACTCACATTTTCAAATTCTTCATGCCCTCTTGATACATCTCTCTATTCATGAAGACCTATTATCTTCCCTTGTGGAAAATCACACACTCAGACCAACTTGTAATTAAAACACCATATCATCAGAATGGCCCCTATTTCTCTCTTCTCTTCCTATTATGTTGCCAGAAGCCATCTTGTTCAAGGCATGTTTGGTTCAACTTTTAAAAATTAACTGCTTTTTTCCTTTTTCTAAAATTAGCAAAAATCAAATATTTTCTTTTTTTTCTTTTTTAATTTTTTTTATTAAGAAATCAGACATTGCTAATTTGAGAAAAAGCAAAAAATCAAAATTTAATTCTAATTTTTTAATAAAAGAAAAAAGAAGAAGCAAATATCTACTTATAAAAAGCAAATTTAAATGGTGCCTAAATTAATTAAACCTTTTTCCTTTTAACGCGCCTTGTCTGAAACCAAGGTGATATAGGCGGGGACCGACCAATTTTTCTTTTTTTTTTTTTTTTTTTTTTGTGAGGGGGGCACCATAGTTTTTCTTTTTTTCTTTTTTTTTTTCAATTACTTTGTTTTTCATATAAAGACCTTGACAATAAATTAAATTAAACACCCACCCACAAAAAAATCAATAAATTTCATAAGAGCCTTAATAATATTTATATATCTTCATTTGATCCTCTCAGAAATACACACTTTTTGCCAATGTATTATAATTAATTACACTATTAACCTTTCGAGTTTATAAAATGTAACACAATAAGAGAAGCCAACGATAGAACAGCCACGTATGCAATCTATGATGATTTGCTTGACTTTGAAAAATGAGATATAGAGTTATATAGTCTAAAGTTGAGATATTTGACCTAGAGTACTGTCATTTGGTATTTTAATATCGGTTGCCTTGTTGTTTATGGAGTGTTGGTCAATACCATCCGTTTGAGTCGCACCTCCTGGCCTATGTAGATCAATTGCTCCTCTTTTCACATGGGGAATTGAGGCATTGGCCAGAGAGATGAAGCCATCCTCATCCTCTTCCTTTTCACTTCCATAAGAAAAGATACTTCCTCTAACAGAGAGAGCAGCGGCATTACGGCATCCATCCTCAAAACACTCCTATACTACCATCCACCCACTATCACACCACCAATTGAATTCAATGAGTTGGATCAAGTCACACTATAAGATAAACATCTTACGAATCAAAGAAGATGATTGAGTAGAAGAAAATTTTCAAATTCTATAAGATATTTTTCTTTATTGATTAAATTTGTGGAGCAAAACCCAATACTTGCAAACCCAAAAACAAGAGCAGTAGACAGCACCATCAGACGCAAAAGTAATGAAAGTTTACTCTCTTTGCTTTCTCAACAAAACCCAGCTCCATGCACCTTTAACATGAGCATGCAACTGAATTTAGTAAGCACTCCCAAAGCCACACATGTATCTTTTTATACTACTTTATATCATATATTTTTAGCAAGTATACCCAAACCCTGCCAAAGTGCCTATTTTGTGTTTCTCTTACTAGCATGGCAATTGGCAATTGGCAATTGGCAATTGGCAATTGGCAATTCGCAAGTGGCCACCACAAGTGCAACAAGCTCCAAGTAAACAAAACAGCATTTTCATGTACACTTGTGTTACAAGTTTTTAAAGGAATTTCAACCACTAAAAACATAAATGGAAAATCAAAAGAGGTCTTAGAAAGTAAAAGTTTCAACTCAAAACCCAAGCTCTCTTTAGCAAACATGGCAATCATTTTTCAGCTTTCACGGCTTCTGTATAGTTAATTTACAGGAACTCCGCAAACAAATTCTAAAACCAGGCAGCCAGGCCTGCGATGGACCTCCTACCAGTAAGCATCGAAAAGCACATCTATTTCTTTTCTTCCTCATCAGAGTATTTGTCATAATAATATTCTTCCCCATCTTCGTCGTCGTCGTCGTCGTCATCATCGTCATCGTAGTATTCTTCATCTTCATTGACAACATTATCCTTGCCGTTTTGCAGAAAATATGCTGGCCCCCTTGACTGTTGCCCCATTAATCGCTCTTGAATTTGATCCCTGATGACTGTTCCCTGTTGAACAACCAAATTGCAATACGAATTCCCAAAAAAAAAAAGAAAAGAAAAAAAGACCAAGGAATAACGATAATGAGATTTCAAACTATTTATCGACATACATATCCGTATGTAAGCATTTATTTATTCATTGATGCGCTCACCATTTTGTGGCAACCTTCTTCGAACATCTCAAGAAATCCAGCAACCCAGCGATCAGCATTTTCTACCCACTCATTGCGATGCATACCAGCAGTTTTTGCAACAGTTTGAATCTGAAATATCAAAGGCAGATATTACATCCATCAAAATTCTATATAAGCAAGAAAATAATAAAAATTAAGGAAGAAGCATTAGGCTCCTGCCAACTTTGTTAGGTTTTATTTTCAAGTGTTGGCTAATTTCGGTTTCGAAAACACAAATCGAGTTGTATTGGTTTAGGTCTTTTGGTTAATCTACAAGCTATCTAGAAACGAAGAGCTGAAGCTCAAGTTTACTTGAATAATATTTGAAGATCGAGATCGGAGCTTGTTTGATTCGTTATTCAAATCTCTCGATTCCTTTATAGGATGGTAAGTGGACTTAGCACCTAAGTTTTCATGGACTTTAGGTGATTTTAGAATGACTTTAAACTAGGCTCGTATATGAATTTAGGTGGCTTAACATGTTAAAAGTTCATGGGAATAGTCCACAAGTGAAAATTGATAAATAAAGCTGAAAATAATTTTTTGAAAAATCTTGAAAATCCTGTCAAATAGGATTGATCCGGGTTTTTTAGTAGGATCGATCCAAGGTCCAGAAAGATTTGGATCGATCCAACTTATTTTGCAAGATCGATCCAACTCGTGGACAATTCGGAAATCTGCTATTTTTTGCAGGATTTCATTGGTTTTGACCTATACCAACTCCTACATGATTAGGGAACTTTACTAGGGTTAATAATAGGTTGTTTTAGCCTAGTTTAGAGGAAAGGAGATTTATTGATTCATCTTTAACTAAGAATTGAGAAACCTTAGCCTCCATAGCATGCAACATCTTCTCCTTAAAGTGCTTAGCTTCTAGTTGCATGTTTTTATTCTCCTTTTGATATTCGATCTAGAGAGGTTATAAACTACACCCAGTTTTGTTTAGAGGGATTCAAGGGACCGATAGCCTTGGTGGATCTCCAATGTGGTTGGGTTTTGCCGGTGGGACCGATAGCCTTGGTGGATCTCCAATGTGGTTGGGTTTTGCCGGTGGTTGCCGTCATTTACGGTGTGACGTACTATTGGTACATTGTGGGTTGTGAAGACATATCGTTAAGCTCGGTACGAAATGAAGACTGTGCTCGTCTGTGGACTCATTCGAGAATAAGCTTAAAGACAGCGTGAGCTACTGGCTTGTGGACTCAAGCGTTGGGTTGTAGTGTCAGTCTTGTAAGTTGTCTTTTTCATAGTGCTTCCATTCTTCCCGAGGTTTTTTACTCTGTTGGGGTTTTCCTCTTTAAATCTTTGTGTTCTTAATTGTGCTTTACTTTTTCGCTGCATATTGTTAATAATTGAACACATAGATTGATTAGGATTAATTGGTTAATTAAGTCGATTTGGGTAATTCTAAGTAACCCTAATTTCAAGAGACTCACATCCTCGAAATTTCAATTGGTATCGTGAGATCATGAATTTTTGGAAAGTTGAATGACCAATAGTTGGATGCTCCTTTCGAGTTCAAACATGCAATAGTGCCATTGTTTGCACACTTTCTATTCTTTTTTTTTATATGATTCAGATCATTAATGAAAGCATTTTTCCTTGATTTGCATTAGCTTCTCCATTCTCTAAATCTCAAGGAATGCATTTGAGCTCATACTTAAAAAATAAATAAATAAAATAAAGAAAAGAAAAGAGCACAAAAGTGCCAAAGAAAAGAAAAAGTTGAGAAAAGAGTACTAAAGTGCCAAAGAAAAGAGAAATTAAAAAAAAAAAGAAAAAACAAACAATGTGCCACAGAAAAAGTTTGAAAGAACAGTTGAGCTCATCAAATTCTATCTTATATTCTTTCTCATCTTAAAAGGATGTTTGAAAATTCTTCATTCTTCTATCTTATACTTAGGGGGAGACTTTCATTCCTTGTATTAATGAAACCAACTGGTTTGACTTAAATAAGTACATGATCCATGAGTCTCATGATCTTATGCTTTAGATAGTTTGGACAACTATGATTTCTTTTTGTTTTGGTTCATGTTAAGTCAATTCACACACACATATCATGTGATGCTTTTGTGAACTTACCTTGATGCATTGTTAAGTGGTCAATACTTAATTTATATTCTTGGATGTGTTTTTAGTGTCTAGATTGAGATTCAATTGGTACAACTTGTTTATATCTTATCATAATGTGTGAAACTTTGCTATGGTACACTTCCTAGTTATAGTTTTCTTGTCTATTTTTCTCATTTGTACTCTTATTTTTCTTTTGATTGAAATGATTTTATTTACCATTGTCTATTCGTGACAAAAAGGGGGAGAGATGCCATATTTAGGGGGAAAGTAAAGTAAAAAAAAAATTTTGGTATTGTTTGTAAACAATTTTTTTAATTGTTTTTTTAAAAAAAAAAAAAAAAAAATTTGGTATTGATGTTTTTTTTAGGTGATAATTTTCATATGGTATCTTAATCATAATTTTAATTGGTATCTTAATGCTTTACTTGTTTCCTTATGCTTGGTTTGATATTTTCACATTCTTTTATACTGCATAAGGTATTTAATTTGCATGTGTGAAGAAAATATGTACAAGCATCATTAACAACTCAAGGATTAGTACATTGGAATATTGAGTCATTTTTTTTTTATCAAGATGTAATGGAAGTTATGGGATATTCATTGTTCATGTAAGGTGGAGAGTCGATTTTGTTGTTCTTTCGAGTCTTTCATCTTATGTGTAAATCATTTTGTTGGTGTTTTGTCACAAAATTGCCAAAGGAGGAGTTTGTTAGGTTTTATTTTCATGTGTTGGCTAATTCGGTTTCCAAAACATAAATTGAGTTGCATTGGTTTAGGTCTTTTGGATAACTACAAGCCATCTAGCATCGAGGAGCACAAGCTTAAGTTTACTTGAAGAGTATTTGAAGATCGAGATCAGAGCTTGCTTGATTCGTTGTTCAAATCTCTCGATTCCTTAATAGGATGGTAAGTGGACTTAGCACTTAAGTTTTCAAGCGCTTTAGGTGATTTTAGAATGACTTTAACCTAGGTTTGTATATGAATTTAGGTAGCTTAACATGTTCAAAGTTCATAGGAATGGTCCACAAGTAAAAATTGGTCAAATAGAGCTAAAAATAATTTTTTTTTAAATCCTGAAAATGTTGTCAAATAGGATCAATCTGGTTTTTTAGTAGGATCGATCCAAGGTCCAGAAAGGTTTGGATCGATCCAACTTATTCTGCAGGATTGATCCAACTCGTGGACAATTTAAAAATCTTCTATTTTTTACAAATTTTGATTGGTTTTGAAGAGACTCGCATCCTCGAAATTTCAAACTTAATAAGGACACTGCAAAGTCTAGCCAACAATTGACAGAAATGATACAAAATCTGACAAAAACAAACAAGTATTCCTCAACACATAAACAAATTAATATCAATTACCATACTCCGTAAAACATAGCCCACATGCCAGTGTTGTCAGAACCAGACTGAACAAGCAGGTCAATCAGATGAACCAGTTAAGCAGTCTTGGTTCACATCAATAAACCAGCATTCAACATCTTATATTTCAAATATGCAAATGAGAGTTACGAACGAGAAGACTCAAACCATAGACCTCTAATAATAAGATGAATCTAACCAATAATCAGTGAGCACCACAAGAATTTTACCATCTAAAGTTCTCTCATTAATTGGTTATCCTTCAAACCATCTCTGTTTAGTTTGCTTCTAATAAAGAAAACAAATTGTAGATGCTATTCTCATCTAACGCAACACCAGGACAATGCAGTCAAGATATGGCCAAGGAATGTCAGAGAAGTTTCAAAGAAGTGTTCGTATTTGACATAGACATAGCTCCTCTTTGTAAATGTTCATGCTTCTTGATGTAGCCCCTGTCCAGGAGCTCTCTTAGCCCATTTTTAATTGTTTTTATGTAGTGACTGTCATTTAGTAACTATCACAGCCTTGTCATGTTAGTTTCTCTTTGTAGTTTTTTACAACCTCTTCTAGAAGAGTATAAATACTAGTTTCTTAAGTAGAATATTGTAGTTTTTGATGTATTTTATTTAGAGAACATATCTGGAGAGAGTTTTCTCCTCTCTTCTCCATTTTCCTGTAATTTCCAGCAAGATCTCTCAATGAAAATGTAATTTCCTTCCATTTTCTTAGCTAACTAACACTGATTTCCATCATTCCAAACAATGATTTCCATCATTTGGTATCAAAGCTTAGGTTTTGATCCTCTTTCTCCCACTGTTTGCTCTATTTTCCTTCATTCTCTTCCATTCTTGAAAGCTAAGACACTACTCAAGGTTTCAACAGTCCAGTTCTTGGATCTAGCAGTAGAGATTGAAGCAAATTGATCATTTGCTTTGGATCTAATCATCAAGACAGTTTTAGGGGTGATCGACTGGTGGATTCTTATCAATCGCAGCAGGAATTTCTTCAGTTCCTCATGAATTGATCGAGTTTGAGATCTCTAAAATCACTAATCAGGTCGGAATTGCACAGTGAAAGCTACTGCCTTGCTGGATCTAATTGAGATAGGTGATTTGGATCCTTTTTTTTTTTTTTTTTTATAATTGTGTTGGAGCTTTCTTACTGCGGAGACTGTAATTTCGTTGTTGCTGTGGGATTAATTTTGTGATCTGTTGAGTTGATACCTGATCTGCTGCTGCTGTAGTTGTATTGTTTGGAGCTTAAGTGTTTGTTGAAATGGCCCAAAGAGATACAGGATGAAGAGGAAGAGGAAGAGGAAGGGGGAATCAAATGAACTTTGATGAGGGGGTGAAAGTTAATCCTCCAGTGGGAAGGAATGGTGGACAACATCAAGATTATGGTCGAAATGATAAAGTTGCTGAATTGAGGAGACAAGTTGCGGTTCTTACGGGGATGGTGCAGCGTATGCAACCTCTCATGAGGTTAGTGATGAGTTCGATAACTCTCACTCATACTTTGAGAATCCTTTTGGGGTTCCTCAAATGGGTAGGAATTTTGTGGAAAGGAATGAACCAAGATTTGATTACAACATCAATGTTGAACTTCCGGAATTTCAAGGGAGTCTCAATCCGGATGAATTTGTTGATTGGCTTAACACTATTGAGATGGTGTTTGATTACTATGAGGTTACTGATGAGAAGAAGGTGAAGTTGGCATCCATTCGCCTCAAAGGGAGAGCCTCCGCTTGGTGGGAACAACTGCAAACTTCTCGCTAACGAAGTGGTAAAGGCAAGATAAGAAGTTGGGAGAAAATGAAGAAAAGCTTCGTGAACAATTCCTTCCTTTCAATTACACCCAAACTCTTTACAAGAACCTACACAACCTTAAGCAAGAAGGTAATGTGGAAGAGTACACAGAGGCATTTCATCAACTTGTGGCAAGGGTGGACCTGAATGAAAGTGAGAACCAAATGGTTGGTAGGTACTTGAGTGATTTAAAACAATCCATTCAAGATGTGCTTAGCCTTCAATCATTGTGGAACATTTTGGAGGCTTATAATCGAGCATTGTTGGTTGAAAAACAGCAAAACAGGCCTTCTTTAAGGTCTGGACAGTGGGGATGCAGGTCTGGTCAAGGGGTTTCTAACCAATCTAACGTTGGGGATTCCAATACACATGGAAGGGGAGGAACTTCTGGGGTTGGACAGCCAAATACAGCCATTAAACTTGCATCTATAGTCCCAAAACAGTTCCAAACAACCACTATTGGTGGAGGAAGACAACCACAAGGAGGGGCTTATAAATGCTTCAAGTGTGGGGAACCGGGCACAAGTCTTCGAATTGTAGGAAGAGAAGTCTCTTGGTTGAAGAAATAGAAGAAGTTGAACCCAAGAATGAGAATCCAAGCTATAACCCACCTTTAAATGAAGATTTTTTTTCGCGCGCCGGGGCCGGGATTTTGAAGAAGAAGGAATGACACTTATGGTGAGAAAAATTCTCTTTACTCTTAAGGTTAAGGATAATGACGATTGATTGAGGTCAAATGTATTCTATACCACTTGTACCATTAGTGATCGAGTGTGCAACATGATCATTGATGGAGGGAGTTGTGAAAATGTTGTCCCAAGAAGTGAGAGACAAATTGAAGCTTCCCACTAGTGATCATCTCCATCCTTACAAGTTAACTTGGTTTAAGAAGGGTAATGAAGTGAAGATTACAAAGAGGTGTTTGGTGCCATTTTCGATTAGAAAGAAGTATTTTGATGAGTTGTGGTGTGATGTAGTGCCTATGGATGTGTGTCATATTCTTCTTGGAAGGCCATGGCAATATGATAGACAAACTATTCATGATGGGAGGAAGAATACGTATACTTTAAGCAAAGGAAGTCAGAAGTTTACCTTCCTGCCCATGAAGGAGAAAGTGACTTTGAAAGCCCCTACAACCTCCTTGCTTGCTTCCAAAACTTTTGTGCATGAGTCAAGAAAGTGGTTTTATTTTGGCGTTAATTCCACTTGAAAAAGTGGTTGGAAATGTCCATTCCAATGCTCTTATGGAGTTATTACAGCAGTATGATGATGTATTTCACGATTTACCTCCCAAGTTGCTTCCTATGAGAGATATTCAACATGGTATTGATTTAGCGCCGGGTGCAGTACTTCCAAACAAGGCAGTATATAGAATGGCTACAAAAGAGAAAGAAGAGTTGCAAAGACAAGTCCAAGAGCTTTTAGATAGAGGATACATTCGAGCTAGCATTAGTCCTTGTGCGATGCCCGCTCTCTTAACTCCTAAGAAGGATGGTTCTTGGAGGATGTGCGTGGACAGTAAAGCTATCAACAAGATCACCATCAAGTACCATTTTCCCATTCCTAGATTGAATGACATGTGATATTGTTTGGCAGGTTCCAAGGTATTTTCCAAAATTGACTTGAGAAGTGGCTACCACCAAATAAGAATTCGCTCGAGGGATGAATGGAAGACGGCCTTCAAGACTCATCATGGATTGTTTGAGTGGGCTGGTTATGCCTTTCGTTTTGACTAATGCACCTAGCACTTTCATGAGGGTAATGACCCAAATGTTACAGCCACTGTTAGGGGTTTGTGTGGAGGTGTATTTTGATGATATCTTGGTTTATAGTCACTATTTGGAGAACCATTTAGAGCATTTTCAGCTTGTGTTTGAGATCTTGCATAGAGAAAAATTCTACGGAAACTTGAAAAAATGTAGTTTTAGGTTGGATCAAGTTGTGTTTTTGGGTTATGCGGTATCTTCCAAAGGAGTATGCATGGATGAAAATAAGGTTAAAACGATTGTTGATTGGCCTACACCTTCTAGTGTGCATGATCTGAGAAGTTTTCATGGCCTTGCTACCTTTTATAGAATGTTTATTCGCAATTTCAGCACTATAGCATCCCCTCTTACCAATTGTCTCAAACAAGTCATTCGTTTGGACTAATGAAGCCCAAGAAAGCTTTCAATTGTTGAAGAGAAAGTTGACCGAAGCTCCTTTCCTTGCCTTACCTGATTTTGATAAGATATTTGAGCTTGATTGTGATGCATTGGGAGTGGGAATTGGTGAAGTCCTTAGCCAAGAAGGGCTACCCATTGCTTTCTTTAGTGAAAAGCTTAATGAAGTCAAAACTCAAATATTCTACATATGACAAAAAGTTTTATGCTATTGTTCAAGCCATCAAGCATTGGAGCTACTACTTCGCCTACAAAGAATTTATTCTACACACCAATCATGAAGCTTTGAAGCATCTCGATGGCCAATCTAATGTAAACAAAAGGCATGATAAGTGGGTGAGTTTCTTGCAACAATTCACTTTCTCTTTAAAGCATAAGTCGGGAATCCTCAACTAAGTGGCTGATGGGTTGAGTAGGAAAGCCAATTTTATGGTAGAAAAGCAAGCCAAGGTTGCTGGTTTTGAAGCTTTCAAGGAAAACTACCATGATGACCCACAGTTTGGTGGTATATATCAGAAATTACAGCAGGGACAACATTCTGTTAATTCTGGACAGTAAGCTTCTAGCGACGATTTTTGGTTAAAAGATGGGTTCCTTTTAAAAGGGCTGAAGTTATGTGTGCCTAAATGTTCGCTAAGGGAGTTGATGATTATTGAACAACATAATTTGGGGCATTTGGGTAAGAAAGATTCTAGAACTTCTCCAGCGCGAATACTTTTGGCCAGGGATGACTAAAGATGTAGAAAGGCATGTCCAAAGATGTCGTGTTTTTCAAAAGGGGAAAGGAACAGCCACCAATGCAAAAAACTTCCCATGCTTCTAAAGTGGCTACTTTATTCTTCAAAGAAGTCTACAAACTTCATGAGGTGCCTCACTCTATTGTTTCCGACAAGGATGCCAAATTTCTTGGCTTCTTGCTCACTTTTGGCGCACTTTATGGAGCAAAATTGGGACTGAATTGAGGTATAGAACTTCATTTCACCCTCAAATGGATGGCCAAACTGAAGTTGTGAACCGAAGTCTTGGAAACCTTTTGAGGTGTATGATTGCCGAACATCCACAGTAGTGGGAAAATATTATTCCCTTGGCAGAATTTGTATTTCTCTCAACTGAACAACCAACTCTTCTCCTTTTGAAGTCGTGTATGGAAATAGACCTCTCAATGTTGTTGACTTGACACCTTTACCATTTTCTAAGAAGGAGAATGAGAAAGCAAAGGAGTTTACAGAATTCGTGCAAGCTGTCCATGCTCAAGTGAAGGCAAAAATTGAGCATCCAATGCCAAATACAAAGCTGCAGCTGACCACCATCGAAGGGAACTAATTTTCAAAAAAGGGGACCTCGTATGAGTGATTTTGACTAAAGAGAGAACCCTCAAAACTCCTCCTCAAAGTTGGGTGCAAGAAAAGTGGGTCCTTGTAAGATTTTGAGGAAGATCAATAATAATGCTTACACAGTGCAGCTGCCCTCTCATTTTAACATCTCTAATGCTTTTAATGTGAAGCATTTAGTACCCTATTACCCAGCTGAAACTTGAGGGAAAGTTTTTTTTAAGGTGGAGGGAATGATGTAGCCCCTGTCCAGGAGGTCCCTTAGCTCATTTTTAATTGTTTTTATGTAGTGACTTGTCATTTAATAACTATCACAGCCTTGTCAGTGTAATTTCTCTTCATAGTTTGTTACAACCTCTTCTAGAATAGTATAAATACTAGTTTGTTAAAGGAATATTGCAGTTTTTGATGTATTTTCATTAGAGAACAGATCTGGAGAGAGTTTTTTCTTCTCTTCTCCATTTTCCTTGTAATTTCCAGCAACATCTCTCAATGAAAATGCAATTTCCTTACATTTTCTTAGCTGCCAAACACTGATTTCCATCACTTCTGAGGGAGAGAGTGATGAATAAAATCAATATGTTAGGTAGTTGGGACCAATTTCATAAGCTGAAAGGCAAAAGCTTACAATGATATCATTTGGATGGTTTTTACTAAAAGCAAGGAAACCCCTACCATTTCTCCTTGGTCAACAAAGAATGCTTACCAGTCATACGAAAGTGGTTTCGATTCAAGCTTTGAAAAATTACATACCTTCGTGATTTGTTCAGAAGAGATGCCTGCTTTCTCTTAAAAAAGTGCAACCAAATCCTCACCAGCAACACCCATAGAATTGGAAACATGGGAAAAAGACTCAAGTCGGTCCTCATCATCAAAATTTTATTCATCAACATCTCAATTCTCGTCAGCCAAACATCTCAAAGAAGGAAAAGAAAAGGACTTTTGCATCCGTAGCCCTTCATCGATCTTTTGAGATTGCACATCCAGTGATTTCAGAACCTACTAACCTCGCTTGATTAACGCCATAAAACCCCACTAACTTGTTTGAAACCTGCCTCATGAAACCCCTTCGCTTTCACCTCCGGAATCCCCTAAACTTCTCATTCAACCCATCACAAAGCTTCTCAGACTTCTAGCCTAAAGTTCGAACACTCACAGTGGAAGAACCCACTTGTAATGAGCTTGAAAAGCTCAAAAACTTGGAGAAAGATGGTTATGACACCTCACAATTACCATCCCCAATGTCGAAATGCTCTAAGAGATCCCCTACAAGCATCCACTCTTCTGCCTTAGGAGAAATCAATAAGTAAAAACCCTTATTGGACTCCGATCCCCTCAACTTGACTATCGGACCCAAACATGATCCTAATTTGTTCTTTAAATTGGGTTTATGAAGTGAAAATCTTTCATTTGATCCCCCCCTTTCCTTTTGTTATAAACAAACCCAAATGAATTTAAATTCCTATTGCAGTCCACCTCAGACCCATTACAATCAGCCAACTTTAATGGGCTGCCACCCACCCCATCTTCTCATAAAGCCTCTTTCAATGCAGGCTTCATAAGAGTTCCATAGGAGATAGGCAGTATGGACCCAATTACAATTGGGCCTTTCTTTCAATATTCAAACATGAGTTCCCCTCAAAACCTTCCCCATTAGTCATTACTAGGCCTAAGCTATACTCAGCCCAAGAAAACTCCCCTGAAACCCAATTCTTTCCAGAAAAGGCCTATTATAACCAGGCTTTGATTCTCTTTTAAAAGGGAGGGGCTATTGAAACCCTGTAAGTTGGTCTCTACACCCCATATTTCACTTTTCCAAAAACACGCCATATTTCACTCTTCCAAAAATACCCATGAGCAAATTTACCATAAAAAAACATATTAAATTTAAAAAAATAAAATAAAACAAAATTAAAAACTCAAACAAAAAATGGTCTCTACACCCCACTCAAATAACTCCTCATTTAAACCATACCTAGTTTCCTCTTCACATTTTCTTCTCCTTCCCCATCCCATCTAAGACATACCCATCCCTTTAACCACCACTTTCATTAACTAGATTAAATTTTGGTCTTTTTTTCAATCTTTGAGTGGTTTACAAGTGATGGAGGTCAAAATGGAGCTCCAAGAGTGAGAGTAGTGAAAAGGTAACTTTTTTTAAGTGTTTTGCATCATTTATTTATTTTTATTTTTTTGCAAAATCGTACCCTATCACTACTTTCACACTCTTAGAGCTCCAATTTGACCTCCATCAAAATGGAGAGAGGGCGATGGGGAGAGAGAGAGGAGGAGGAGGAGGAGGAGGAGGAGGAGGAGGAGGAGTGAGAGGATGGAGAGTAGAGGGAAGATGGAAAAGTAATGGGGTATAAAGAGCGGGTTACAATATCCCCTCCCCTTTCAAAATTGAACCACCATCACTTAATTCATTAATACCATCAAAAACTCCACCATCATTTATATTACCTCTAATCAACCCCATCCCAGCATTTTTTTCTTCATTAAGGTCTGCAATTATCGAAGATGATCTTTGATCTGCCATTGGCAACCCACACAATACATGTTAATATTCAAATCATCATTACTTCCGCTATCAAATAACATGCTAACCTCATTGCTAGTCTCTCTAAAATCTGATGAAACCACCCTAGATCGCCGCGTGTCCTATTACACCCTAACCTTAGGATTAATGTTTTATGTTTTAGGCGAAACACATGTCCTATTATACCCTAAACCTTAGAATTCAATTAAAAAAAAATCCCAAGGTTTTAAGTTTTAAGGTAAAATACACTTATGCTCCTTTAGTTTATGATAGTTACAGAGACACCCCTTCTAGTATTAAAAATTACATAAACACCCCTTGTCAGTGATGGAACCTTAACGATGTTAAAGGGGCATTTGAAACAACTAATATACCTCAAAACTGAAATAAACTTCCCTTTCAAACCAGAGCATTGAACCTAATGCTTCACCAACTTCCCATAAAGCCTTTGCAACTCCCACCCAACCTCACATTCCCAAACAGCCAAACCCTTCCATTTCTCTATCACAAGAACCCTAAAAAAAAAATTTTAAGCCAAGACAACTTTGAACAACCTATTGAAACATATCACTTATGCAATCTCCTTCTATCTCTAAATCACTGAAGATATCTCTCCGAAGGCTTTCAACTCCATGGCCACACCATCAAATCAAGCATTCAAACCATCCCTCTTGTATTTATCACTTCATTAACTTCTATTCAAAATCAGAACTCCCCCATTAATCCTGCCAAATTTTTTAACAAAACCCATGTAAGTCAATCGCCACTTGAAGCTCAATTATATTTTCCAATTGCTACTTGGAACTCAATTATATTTGCATTTGCCCAAAATGAACTCCCTTTGTTAACTTAGAGTTCTTTCGCCAAATGCTTGTGAACAAGGTTCAGGAGTTTGGCCCGCTGACCATATATTCTCAAGTGTGAGCAAAGCTTGCACCATTTTGTTGAGGGCTGATGCTGGGCAATGTATACATTATCTTGTTGTAAAGATTGGATTTGAGTGGGATGTGTTTGTGATGCCATCATTCATTCATTGATTGACATGTATGCAAAGTGTGAGAAAATTGGAGATGTGTGTAAATTGTTTGATGAAATGGCGGAGAAAAATGTAGTTTATTGGAGTGGAATGATATATGGGTATGGTCGGTATGCACAAATGGGGGAAGATGAGGAGGCCTTGAGATTATTTACGCAAGCTTTGTTGGAGGGTTTGGATGTAAATGATTTTACTTTTTCAAGTGTTATTCGGGTTTCTGGCAATTCTTTGTTCGTCAATCTTGTAAGTAATTCTTTAATTTTATTGTTTGGAAAAGTGGGGTCTCGCTTCAGGTGGTGGGTATATTTCCCACCTTAATGGCCAACAGCCCTAATCTTTTAAAAAGAATCTTTCATGATACTTAGAAGGACATATAAAGGGCATTTTTGGTATTTCAAAAAAAAAATCTTATATGACATCAGCAACATTGATGTCTGTTCCATAGAGGGGATCTTGCTGTAATTAATTTTCAAAAGGGATGTCTCTGTCATTTTTTAAATTAGAGGGGATGTTTCTGTAATTGTCAGAAATTAAAGGGGGTGTAAGTGTAATTTACCCTATGTTTTAACATCACTGTTGATAAATATAAAACCTTAGGATTTAAAATTTGAATTCTATAGGTGAATCAAATCTTCAATCAACTGATCTAGATACCAGTTTTAAATCTTTATTTGAGAGAGATCCGATCATTTTCATCAAAATTTGAAGTTCATAATTTGAACAAGAAATCCTATCTAATTCTCTAACTTGAGTTGAAACAGAGGGGCAATATTTTGAGTTAAGTAATGAACACACATTCTTGCATAAGGGTGATGGCAGGTAGAGTTGATGACAACAAGAAAAACTACAGCCATGCAGGTTCAAGCTAAGTAACCTACAAAGATGACATCCACTTCAAATCAGAAATGCTGCTTCACATATCATCGCAGTAACATGTCATCTTTCCGTGTCATGCATATTTGGTTAGGGGTTATAAAATCAATGGAAAGGGAAGTGTATAGAAAGGTAGAGTTAGAGTTTGTGGTGAAAAAGGTTTTAAGGTTGAAATTGAAGCCAAAGAAAGGGTAGGTTGTGGATTTAAAAAGTTTACAGTCGTGATGTAAAGTAAAACTAAAAAGACAAAGAATATAAACCTTAGAATCTCATTAAAGGTTTCAAGGAGTCTCACTTAGAAAATAATCAACGGAATCTCACCATTAATTGGATGTAAAAGCTACAGAAAATTTCATTCATCAATTGTGTGTATGTGTTTACAAGCCTTACTTATATAGAGATACATAAGGCCTACTTTCTAAATTTTACTCCTAGACAAATTTGGAAATGTACTAAAAACAAGTAAATGACTTTTTAATGATTAAATAGGACTCAAACTAACTCAAACAAGAATAAGACTTGGCTAAACTAATAACCAAATGCCTACTAACCTTGACACCAAACAAATCCAAATCTGTAAAACTACCAAGACACCCTTAGACAAAAAAAAAAAAAAAAAAATCATATTACCCAAAATCCAAGGAAGCTTGAACCATGTAGGTTCAACTACAACCCACCAAACATACTCCTCTCCATGTGGCACCTATGGTGGGACAATTTTTGAATCAGTGAGGCCATTATAGCCTTTTCAAATTTGCTAAATTTCATCCTCATCATCAAGCCTTTGTGCATCATTGACTCAGATAAAGTTATACAAAACCTCCTCCCAAGAGTAGAAAGTATCATTAATGATAACAGGGCGTTTTCAAGATTGAGGACACCACTATGTAACCAAGCCAATGCTCTACTAATGAACACGCCCTTCCTCAAGCATCAAACTTATAGGATTCAAGTGTTAGGCCAGATACGTTTCAAATGGATGCTAATTCTCTAAAGTCTGCTAATGCACGAATGGCTAATAGGGACACTCCCACTCAAAATTCTTGTAATTGGAATTGAGCATGCAAAATCAATTAGTACAACTAACTCAAGTATTTCATTTGGCTTGTATCTGAAATAAAGGCATGTCTCAAACTCTCAAATTTATCAATAATATGGAATTTGATAAAGTATGTCACAGGTGCAATTCAAATAATGGAGATAATCTTCACAGCTATAAGGACTTGTGTTAAGACTGAGGGCAATATTTTTTTTCTAAAATCAGGTTAAAGGCTGAGGGCAATATATACCATGCTGCCTCCCAGACCCCCAGTCCATCTTCCTAGATTCTATTATAGCTCCCGTCATGATTGGTTGGTTAAAGCACAATCTCTGTCCAACTAGCCTTCCTCATCAAGATTATGGTGGCTCATTACCACCACAAAACTTTTTATTATTTCTCCACTTCAAAAAGTCTCCATATGGCTAAATGCATTGCTTGCAACTCACCGCCCCCTAGTTGGATCAATCCCAACACAGATGACAGTAGATAATTGATTTTATTTTAGATCCAGGCCGATATATAGCAGGAGGGGAAAGAAGGCGGGTGGGTGGGGTTGTGTTTAAAATGAGCAAGTGAGGTGGTTCAAAGGTTTCTCCTGCTAGATGGGAGTCATGGCAGCAATATAACTACTGAGTTGTAGGTAATCAGAAAAGGCTCTTTAACACGTAGGACATGGAGATAACAAACCTGATTGTTGAAACAAAGTAATAGACTCTAGTGGTGCTTAACCACATTCCCTCCGTCGACGTTTAAACCTATCCTACTGGCACTCTTATTTTAGATAGCAGAAATATTGCATCTCGGGCTCTCAGCAAAGCCAATGCAGAGGGATCCAACAAGCAAATAAAGAAGGGCACATTTTCACTGAATCTATGGCAAAGCTAGACTACCACATATTCTTCAAAAGGCCGAGCACTTGATGCTGATCCCTAGGATCAAGCATTTGGTCCTATATTGCAACAAGCCCCACCACCACACCTCAAACTGCCAGGGGAAAAAAGGACAAGAAGAAGAAAGGATGAAAGAAAGAAAGAAAGAATGATAGAATCCAAGAATGAAATAGATCTACCACCAGTTTATAATGTAAAATCCTTGCACAATTTCACTTGGAAGAATAAAACTACAGAACTCGTAGAATTGAAGCTTCCATTAAGGCAAGAACAACATGTGATGTGGATAAATTCTATACTGCTAAATTTGATTATATTTTAAGGAAACATTCATAGAATCAGTACATTGCTAATATTTTCCAACATACGATCCTTGAACTTGGGATAAATCATTCAAAATTTAGCAAAAAGATATATGATAGCTATCATTACAAGTATCTGATGGAACACAAAAGAGGCTACATAATTTCAACCATTTTATGAAAACTAAACTCCCTAATTGCGTACTACACACATGGACAGTAGTAACTGAAAAGGGAAGAAGAAACTATAAAAACACAAGGATAATTAAAACTTATAGTATAACTGCAAAATACCTTTTCTCCTACTTTTTCTTGCTGTTCCTTCACTTTCTCCTGTAGTTTCTTCAGTCTCATGTTTACCCTCAGTCGCTTTTCCTGTTTACATGGAAGTATGGAAGAGAAACAAAAACAAAGACAAAAACAAAAGTTTAGTACCCTCAACAGGAAAAGATATCCAAGAAGAATTCAATTTAAGAACAAAATGCATAAAATAAGAACATCAAATAAACACTTAAACAGATATACAAGCAAGTCCGAACAAAGATCATACCTTCACGAAGCTAACACCAAGTTCTTTTCTCGAATATCCACGATCCAAGTTACGCATCACATATTGGTTATAATCTTTAACAATCCTCATTATAATGTCCGATGTAGAAATCCCATCAGTTCTTTTTGTTTCCTTAAACTTTCCAATGGCTTTAACCTACAATAAAAGGATTGCTCAACAAATGATCTAATTTTTATATATTAAAGAAAAGATATGGATGAAAGGAGACAGCCAATGGCAATAAAAGCAAGTGTATGATGCAATAATAACACAAAGATGTCACTCAAACTCACAAATTCATAGACATCCTTTCCAGCTCCACTAGCATCGGCATAACTGTACAATATTCATGGGAAAGAATAAAAGATTACATATACCTGAATGTTTGATTCACTTTAATCACCATGACAAGAACTAAAATTAAAAATTAAAAAAATTAAAAAAAAAAAAAAGAAGCTATGACAGAGCAAAAAGGATTACATATAAACACTAGAAAACATATGAAAATAATATTCTTCACATCAACAAATAACTAAATCAAATTTTCTTTCCAATTGAACAAATTACAAAGCAATAATAGAAGGAAAAGAGTAGTTTTTATCATAGTTCTCAAGCTATTTCATTAACCAACAAATATCATAACCCTTGAGTGCAAAATTTAGCATTTGAGTTCATTATCCTTACGGAAGAGAATCATGGGCCACAAAGTCAATCTCATGCTTATCAAGAAATTCCGTTGTGATCACCCATGGGGCATCAGGAATAACTTCATCAACCCACCTACAGAGTAAAGAAGAAATTAGATGTCTGACCCTATCACTCTAACCAACATTTCCAAAAGAATATGAAGAAACTCGAAAAGATAAAATCCAAATTGATTCCCTACCCGAGGACTTAAGTATCGAAATTGATGGTTCGGAAAATATATATATACACACACAGAGAGAGAGAGAGAGAGAGAAACAAACTTGCAGTGGCGAAGAGATTCATATCGCTCAGCTTCAGTCATAACTGTCTTGCCTTTAAACTTGTGGGTGATCTCATCATTGCAGCATCCGACCAGCAGATAGGTGTTTGGGAACCTAAATTTACAATTGATCAAATAAAACATGTAAGCCTGACACATGATGCATAGAAATTAAATCAAGGATGTGTTTGGTTGAGCAGAACTAGATTTGATTCAGAATTCCAATTCTGTGGCATTCCAAAAATCTTGCTCTACTGTGGAATTCTTCTCGCAAATTTGAGATCCAATTTAAATTCAATTCATTGAAAAAAGCAAGCAAAAATTGATCAATAAAATTCCAGACACATTAACCAATTCTCCAGAATCGGTAAAAAATTATTCACATGTGAAATGAATTCAACAAACGCTCCGTTTGTTTCATTGGAAATTTTTTCTGACGGAAAGAAAGAAAGAATGTGGAGTAAACAGAAAAACAATTTCTGCAGAAATTTCAAGTAACAATTTTCCGTGGAAACAAACAGAGCCCATGTGAGAAAAAGGAAAACCCAAAAAGGTATACAGATCGAAAACAGAGAAAAACCCAGAAAATCAGAAAAAAAGAAAACAATGTAAAAACAAATTGATATATATATATATATATAGAGAGAGAGAGAGAGAGAGAGAAGGAGAGGGGGTTGGATGGTGTTACGGACGATTTCTTGGCTTGCTCGAGGGAACGAGCGTGACCGAAGTGGAAAAGATCGTAGATCCCATCGGCGTAGACGCGAACAGGGCGGTCAGACGGTGTCGGATTGGAATTCGAATTGGTGTCACAGAGACTGGTATTGTTATTGTTAGTCATCTGTTTCTCCATTCGATCACCTCTCTCGTCGTTTCATTATTCTCTCTCTTCCGCAGTAAGGCAGAGTCTGGACTTCACGATTCCTGCGATACTCACGCTGCTTCTTTTTTTTTTTTTCGGTTTTTTTTTCCTCTCGTTGGTTAAACGCTATTTTTGATACTTTGGTTATTCCGTAATTGGCACTGGGTTCCAAGCCAAGTGCAACTTTTTGTTATTGACGAGGGAGCCTTTGGACATCCACGTTTGAAAACTTGTTCCAAGGTTAGAACCGGCTAAGCGCGTCTCGAATGCCGCAATGCCATTATATGCCTGAACTCGGATTCGCTGTGATCTGACAAAGGGACCGACACCTAAAGGAGATCAACACTTAATTGACCAATCTAGTATAGCAATATGTAAACTGAGCTTTGTTTGAGATACCTCAAATCAATCTTAAAAGGACATATCAATTTCATATTATATTAATTAGAAAGTATAATTTAACTTTTATATATATATAGAATGCCGCAATGCCATTATATGCCTGAACTCGGATTCGCTGTGATCTGACAAAGGGACCGACACCTAAAGGAGATCAATACTTAATTGACCAATCTAGTATAGCAATATGTAAACTGAGCTTTGTTTGAGATACCTCAAATCAATCTTAAAAGGACATATCAATTTCATATTATATTAATTAGAAAGTATAATTTATCTTTTATATATATATATATATATATATATATATATATATA
>JAESVK010000414.1:234656-284734 GCA_017140935.1 Hamamelis virginiana
CAATTGAAAGAATTCAAAAAGTTTCAGTTTATATATTGATAAAAGAAAAATAAAAACTTACAAAGTTCGATAGATAGAGAGATAGACGAACTCCAGAAAAGAGAGAGAGGGGTTACAATCTCTATGGGGTTTGGAGAGGTTTACAAGTTGAGAGGGGGTGGTGTAAACTTTGAGTTGCAAATGCATTTCAGCCTTCTTAAATAAGAAGAGAAAAAGCATTTGTTAGTTGGAGGTAATCATGTCTTCACATGACTACAGTTCTGGGTGTCGGTCACATGATCGACTGTTGAGCTCTTTTTGACTTCTGATTACTGCTACAGTGCCAAATAGTAACCACTTTTACTGTAGCAATAATAGTTTTTTGTCTTGGAATGTCACGCAGGACTTCTTTCGGCTCCTGACGAGTTGAACAACTGAGTGGAGACAAATCCACTTTCGGTGCAAAGTTAAAAACATTTTACCCTATATGGAGACAAATCCACTACCAGGGAAATACAGTATTTTAGCTGAATAAGTAATTTGACGGCCTAAAATCATCGTCTTCATCAAGGCCGAGTTCTGCTGTTGACTCATTTGAGTCTTCTGATTTGTTATCATCTTCAATCTCTGAAAGGGCTGCAAGAAGCTGATTCTTCAACTCTTTCTTAGAAATTGTAGAAGATGTTGCAAGTTTGTGCATGATCTTATTTTTTTCTAACAGTACCTTCGCAGCAGCAGCAGATCCTGTACTGCAAATTGTTGGGTGCTGTTTGAACCAGTTCTGAATTCTTTCTGGCTGGATATGATCTGTATGAGACCCATCCCACCATTTGACTGAAAAAGTTCGAACCAATCTTGGAATATGAGCTCCTATAACAAGATCATATTTCCATGCCATGGTCCATGCTAAACTAAAATGGCCATAAAATAGCAACATTTTAGGATAGTTAAGTTGGGAAATTGGGGGACGAATTTTTTCCTGAAAGATCTGATATCCTTCAAGAACCTTAGAAGGGAGGATTTCTGGTAAAGGACCAATTAAATCCCACCAATCTAAGAACCAGTTGGGGACATCAAGTTTGAAAGTTCTATCAAAGAAAATCTTCCATGTATGACGATAACTTTGATTTTGGTAATAAAAGGCATTATACCAGGAAATTTGATAATCAAGATAGTTAAAGAAGGCTGGTTTGAAAGTTGCTGAAAATTTTCTTGGTTTGAATGGGTCTTGATTCCATTATGAAAGAGAAAGAATCCGAAGGATTCTACAAGTTGAATGAGTTAAGATGTTGGGATCATTTTTATCAAAATGATGTTTGAACATTGCTGATTTAGTGTCCATTAAAATGAATTCATAAAATTTTTGAGTTTTTTCAAAATCCAGGGGATGATACTGGAACTTCTTTGAAAAGACTTTGTTTGCAATTTCTATTGCTCCCATCCCTGCATAGTCTTATTCTAATGGAAAAAGATCCAGTTGATCAGTTTTTTGAAAATATTTTGATTTGGGGGGAGGAGCAATATCAAACTGCTTAGTTTTTTGAAAAGTTCTATGAGTGGGAACTGCTGTCGCCACTTGTTTTGAAGTTGAAGAAGTTGCTTCAGCAAATGTTTGATTTTTAACAATTGCTGATGATGTACCTTGATGCTTTGAAAGGGCAATATACTGTTCTGGTGAATATTGTTTATAGGCTAAAGCTTGATTAGCCCATCGTTCTGGAGTAGTGAGAACACTATCAGCCATTCGTTCCATAGTTCTGATATGACTTTCTTCTCCTTCTTCAGCAATATCTGCCCAAGATTTCTTCTTTCCTGGGATTGCTTGAGAATAGTATTCTGGAGTTGTGGTGAGGGCAAGAGATCCCTCAGAGTTTGTCTTTTGGGGTTTTTATGGTGCAGCTGGCCTGCCACCACCTCTTCCTCTAGGGGGCATTAGAACGATCTCCCTAGAGGAATTCTCTAGTTAGGAAGTCTGGAACAGAGTTCGTATCGCCTTTGATATATTCTATTTCAAAATAAAAAATAGATAATATTGCTTGCCATCGGGCAAAAATATGTTTTGATGCCAAGTTTTTCACATCTTTTGGTAAAACAGATTTAGCCACCTGGCAATCAACACGGACTAAAAACTTTTGATTCAAAATATCACTTTGAAATTTTGTAATGCAAAGTACAATTGACAAAATTTCTTGTTTAATAGTTGAATAATTCTGTTGTGCGGAGTTCCAAGTTCCTGAATGATATCGAACAATCTTTTCTTTATCATCTATTTTTTGTAAAAGAATGCCTCCAAATCCTATTATTGAGGCATCAGTTTGAACTATCTTAAAAGTGTTGGGGTCGGCTATACTAAGACACTTAAGTCTAGGAGCTTGTTGTTTAATAGTTCTAATAAGCTTGGTGTGTTCCTCTGTCCATGCCGGTGGATCTTTTTTCAATCTTTTTCTGAGAGGGGCACAAAGTTGACTTAAGTTTGGAAAGAAGTCTGAAATATAATTCAAACACCCCAAAAACCTTTGAAGTTGAGTCTTATCTTTGATTATGTCAGGAAATTTATTGACAAAATCAATTGATCGTTCAATAGGAAGAATAGTTCCATGATGGATATTATATCCTAGGAATCTAATCTTAGTTTTAAAGAGTTCAATCTTTTTGGCGGATAAAACTAATCCATGTTTCTTAATAACATGAAAGAAGATGTTGAGATGTTTCCAGTGTTGTTCTATAGAGTTAGAATATACCAAAACATCATCAATGTATACTATTGTGAAGTTAATATATGGTGTAAAGATATCATTCATAATATTTTGGAATTCTGATGGGGCATTTTTTAATCCGAACGGCATTACATTCCATTCAAAATGCCCAAACGGAACTGTAAATGTTGTTTTGTATTTATCATCATCATGAACTTGGATTTGCCAGAATCCAGATTTCATGTCGAATTTTGAAAATACTTTTGCATTAGAGAGTCTTTGTATTAAATCTTGCTTATATGGCAATGGGTACCTAATCCATTGCAATACATCATTAAGGGGCTTGTAATTGATTACAAGTCTAGGTACACCTCTTTCAAGTTCAGATGCTTTTTGGACATAAAAAGCTGCACAGCTCCAAGGAGATTTACTTGGTTTGATAAGCTTTTTTCTAAGAAGATCTTTGATTTCATCAATGAAATGTTTTAAGAGTTCTTCTTTCATTTGGATAGGTCTGGCATTGGTTGGTTTATTAGTTTCTTGAAAATCCTTAATATAAGGTAATTTAACAATATATTTATTTCTTTCCCAAAAGGCGTTGGGATGGTCAGAGCAAACCTCTGATTCTAATTTCTTTTGGAATGAAACAATCTCTTGCTGAATGGTTCTATGATTTAATTGGTTTTCAATTTTTCTATGAGCAATTTCTTTTTTTTAGAAAGAACAGTTGATTAGTTTTTCTTTCTATTAAATTGAGTTCTGGAAAGATTGATAAGGTTTTTAAAAGATTTAAGTCTTTTATTTGGGGAGGACTAATAAATTGAAAAACAATTTGTTTTTCTTTATAATTAGCCTGAATTCCTTTATTATTGACTTGAAATGGTTGAATGAAGTTTAGGAATGGAGTTCCTAGAATTACATTTTGTCCAATATCTTTGACCAATAAAAAAGGTGTTTTAAGGCAAACTCCTCCATTGCAGACATGTGCATTAGTGAGTTTGTAGTTAATCTGAAGTTTATTACCATTGGCAGCATTTAATCTTTCCTTGGTAGTCTCAAAATATTTAATAGGAACTAATCCGTCTTGAATACAATTGAGATCAGCACCAGAATCAATTAAAGCTATTGTATCAATTTCATATTCTTTGTTAATTATAATAGTTATCCTAACATGCCATTTTTGATAATTAATTCTAGTTAATAAATGAAGATAAGGATCATTTTCAGTTTCTGGGAGTTCAGAGTCTGATTCATCAGAATCTGATCCTGGATCATCATTATTAATATTATCTGTTGGTGGAGATAGAAGTTTATCAGTAGAAGACGAGGCTTTGTCCTTTTGATAGTGCAAGAGTAATCTAGTAACCTTTATTTTTAGATCACTGATGTCTCTTTCACTATTAATTTTTAATTCTTTTAAACTTTTACTAAGCCGATTACATTGTTGTTGAAGATCTTTTATAGTAACATTTTTATCCTGGTTTTCAGGTTTAAATCTATCAAAGATTTCTTTTAAATCATAAGAGGTTTTACTAGTTTGTGGTTGTTTATGTTTTAGTTCAAGATCTTTTTTAAGTCTGATAAGAAATTCTTTTCGTTTTTCTAAATCTTTAATCTCATCAATAAAATCAATGAGAATATCTTGTTCTTTGGTAAGTGTATTAATACACTTACAGTTATCTTTAATTCCTTCTTCTGATTCTTCAGGATTTTTGTCCTCATCAGCGGAAGACTATATTTCGTCAATTTGAAGTCCTTCTTCTTCAACATCAAATTCTTCTGACTGAAGGAATAGATGTGATAGAATTTGTTTGAATTTATCGGAAATTTCTAGAGCATCAATTTTTTGTTTCATGGGATATTGTCTTGAAATGTGGCCAAATCTTCCACATTTAAAACAAGGGCCAGTAGATTTAATAGATGGATTATTATTAGTTTTGCTGGATGATGGTTGTAACCATTTATCTGTAAAGTTTTGACCAAGTTTTTTTAACCCTAGTATTCCTTCTATGGAAGGGTTTCCTTGTGGTGGTAGAAGGAGTTGTATTATTGGTACTTTTAACACTTCTTTTCTTGGCTTTTTTCTCTTTCTTTTTAGCCTTTGTAGAGGGGGCTAAAGATTGAGATGAGAAGCCAAATTGTTCACAGAAAAAACCTAGTTCTTTCTTTCCTTCTTTTCTATCCTTCTTTTCTTGTTGTCTAAGTTTATAATCAGTACATCTAGCAATTCCTTCAGCTTGGATTGTGCTGATCAAATCACCATATGTAAGATCATCATATGGAATAATTCCATTATTTTGTTCTCTTAATTTTGTTCTAACTTTGTCTCCAAAATGAGTTGGAAGACCTGCTAGAAACTTTTCTTTCCAGAAGAGTTGGCTACAATCTTCTCTCATCATTACTTTCGTGAAAAAGATATCTTTATACCAACGAAAGTCTTCAAGTTTTGGACACTTTCAGTTAGATAAAAGATCAGAATCTTTGTCTTTAAGTTTAGAAGGATCTCCAATAAAATGTTGGGTTATGGCGAAGATTAAAGTTGCAACTGCATCTTGTATATCTTCCCCATCTTCATTTTTAATAGAGATACCTAAACGATCAGTTTTAACAGCATTAATGATAGTATCACGTTTTGTTTGATTAAGATAATGATCCCACCAACTTTTCAGTTGACCAGTAAATCCTGATACTAATGCTTGAGCAATAGTATGATCAGTTGTGTCTGGATTTTTGGTTCTGTAAGCAGTACAGACCATTGTCATCTCTTGCAGAGTGTTTATTATATGATACTCAGTTTTATTGTCTATGTTCCATTCATAGATAATTCCTTCTTGATATGTAGCTTGATAGAAAGAACCTCTTTCTTCCATAGCCATATCAGGAAAGGTAATTCTAGGATAGAAACTTCTTAAAGGTTGTGTATGATGAATTTTATTAATTTCCATTTGTGGTTCCTCTGGCAAGAATCATTCTTTGTCAGAATCAGTATCATCATAAGTTTTGTCTAAAACTGCAATAGTTTTTCCTCTAGAAGGTGCTTCTGGGACTGTCCCTACGATTTCTTCAATATTTTTTAGTTTCATATCAATTATTTTGAAAATATCTTCTAATAATTCTTTGTTAGCCTTCTTAGGAATTTCATGTGGTCTAAACAAAGGAGTATAACCTGCTTTGTTGGTTGAGAGACCTCCTTCTGGACTAAGTTTTCAACCTGAGAGAGTTGTTCACCTATAGTTACAAAATGTTGATTCGTGAAATTATTTTGTTCAAGAATTTTAGTTATTTCCTTATCTTCAGATACTTTCTTATAAGGGGAAGCTGTAACTGTAGTTCCTCTTATAGGGATCTCAAATTGTTCAGCCGGCGGATGAACAGATTCCCTGAAAGTATTTAGAGATACTTGCCAAGTTTTAGTAGTTTTGGTAATAACATTTAATTCTTTATCACTTTCAAAAATTTCAAGCCAGTTAAAGAAACCTATTTGAATTTTATGGGCATTCATAAAATCATAATAAAGTTCTCTAATAAGCTCAGTTTCCTCCTTACTATATTTTTTGAAATATGCTTTTCTAAGTTTTCGATTTTCCTTACTTGAAAAATCATCATTTAAAAGTTTTTTATTAATTTTAAAATCTTTTTCTAGAACATATAGTTGAGGATCGATCTGTGAATATGTGGGCGACATATTTTCACTGTCATTATCCTGAGTTTTATTATCCTGTTCTGAAGGAGTGGTAGTATAATAAGGTTGCAGAATACTTGAATTTCTAACTCCAGTTAGATCTGGAATTGTTTGTTCAGATATTCTAGTTGGAATAGAAGATGTAGAGGATCTAGCATCTTCTAAGGGTACCTTATTATCATTAGAAGGAAGTCGGAAGGAACTTCCAATGTTCCTACGAACAAAGCTAATTCCTACACTTCCGTCATCATATTCTACCATTCTTCTGATCCTAGAAGTTGTGACTTCAGGTTGTTTAGGTGGAGGAAGAATCTTTGGGAATTTTCATTCTTGTGGGAATGTGAGCTCATCCCAACGAATCTTTTTAGGAGTTATTAATTCTCCATGTTCAGTCTTATTTGTTTGTAATAGAAGAGTTTCACCTCTAGTTGAAAGAACTTTAGCTTTTGTGTCTAAAAAGGTAGTGAAAACCTTGTATCTTATTCTAGAAAGTAGAATGATAGGATAAGCTCCCGTCAGAGTTTCAGAGTTGTAAACTTGTAAGTTTAAGGTAAGAACCTTCATAATATGTTCATCCTTAAGGCTTACACTGAAGTTGGGAAAACAGTTAAATAAACAGGTCCATCATGTAGACCAGCTTCTATTCCTCCTAGCATAGATTTATCAAAGTTAAGCAGTTTACAATCTCTTAATGCCATAATTATGGACATATTGAGACCTTCCCTCATTAAGGGTTTAACTGCTACTTGGACTAATCCTAGATGGAGAAAGTTAAAGCCTTCCTGTTTATATCTATTAATAGATTCTTGATCAAAAAGTTGAATAGTTTCAAACTCATTTTTGAGTTCAAGAGTTTTTTTTTCAGTTTTGATATTTAGATCGGAAAAGTACTCAAAGGTACCCCGATGATAAATATCTCTTCCCGGTACTTTAGGAATTTTCCAGTTATCAAAGTTTACATTATCCATATTAATATTTGTCTCTTGTTTATTAACAGTTTCCTTTTCTTTTCCCTTTCGGGAGGACGATGATGCCTTCGACAGAGTTCGTGAAAGGAAACTCATGTCGACTGTAACCCTAGGATTGCCTCATTTGGCGATCTACTGATCGGCCCAAACAAGGGAGGTTATTTCCTTGTTTGTGATCGATATTTAAATTTATACATGACTCGTGCTTAAAACCTCAATTCGTTAGAAAGTAATTAGTGCACGGGTGTCGAACACAGGGACTAATGGCTGAGTTACGAGAAGTTATTTTGAATCTGATTTTAGTTACCAAACGATTTCTCGATTTTGAAGAGTTGGTTGTTTGTTTAAACTAATGAGGATAAAAATATGATTAATTCAAAGTAAAGGAAAACCCCGGGTTTCGAATCCACTTTAGTTAAGGAATTATTATGCATATGATTAATGCAAAGGCTTCGCAATCGTTTATGATCAGTGATGATCTAAACTACAAGAATAAATCATCAAAAATATATTACGCTTGTGTTCATTTAGTAAACTCATCCAAATAAGACATAACCTGTCAAGCGAAGCATGCACAGGTTATCCTAGTTAGGCATGAACAAACTAATGAACCTAAACGTATTCAATCAATACTATTGCACAACCAATATGAATATAATCATAGAAAACATTCATATTCAAATATAAAAGATTCATTAAGGAACGGATTGCATAGAATGGCAATCTCTCAAAGTTGTACAATTATCATAAACTTATTACAAAACCTTAAACCTTAATCAGAACATAATCAAACCACTAACCAAGCTTCATCTACACCCAAGGAAAAGAGTTTAGCTGCTCATGATCGGGGCTGAATCACCGGAGGTCTTCGTTCCTTCCATGTGCAGCCAAAATCCAAGTTGAATGGTATGAGAGAGATGATAGATGGATGAAAGAGAGAGATGAAGTGCAAGAGAGGCTAGGTTAGGTTTGGATCCCTCAAAGAAGTCTCAAAAGTTCCTTTAAATACTGAATAACAAACCTACTAAAATTGAACTCTCCAAAAACAACTTAAAAAAAACAGTTAAAATTCGGGTGCACGGCACCCGAGGACCCCCTATCGATAGGCAAGGGATAGCCTATCGATAGGGATAAAAAACTAGAAAACACATGCTCTGTCTATCGATAGGCTGGTTGTCTGGCTATCGATAGACAAGCCCTATCAATAGGCCATCGATAGGCCAGCTATCGATCAACTCCAAATTGCCCCATTTGCTTCGTTTGTGCTTCTAGAAGGTGCCCAGGTACTTCCTTGCATCTTTTTGAGTGTTTTTCCTTCCCTTTGACTCCACTTGTAGCTTCATTCGGGAACGTTTGTAGAGAACCCACCTCAAAAGTGCTCGAATTACTGCTTTTATGAAGAATTCCTATAAAACACGGGGAAAAACAATAAGTTCATGGTTTATGACTATTAAATAACAAAGTTCAAGTAAAATCTGGTAATAATAAGTCGAAAAGACTCAATAAGTGCATTGATTGCAGAGCAATCATCTACCCTAGGTACCTAAGGTCTGCCTAAAGCCTGCCTCACTGCCCGTCTTACGATCCTGCCGCGGGACTTACAGTCGGCGAATCTGACTCTAAACCGAACCTAAGCTACAGTCAAATATATATATATATATATATATATATATATATATATATATATATATAGAAATTAGTATCACCAAGTCAACACTTTGTTAATTAATATTGAATATTCTAATTAAGAACCAAAAGTGCAACAATTTTTGCATAATCTAGTTTTTACAAGTCATTGAACTTCGCACAATCTTCATGTAATCAACAAAATGTCCATCCATATATAGTGCAATCCTTCAGCCCCTGCATTAAAATATAGAGTTGCACTTATGAGTTCATATTGCAATTGATATATAAAGTTACATTTCATGAAAAGTTAATTTACCATAAGAAAGGTATAGGTACATCACAGATACATGGTAAAATTAACAATACAAACTACAACCAAATCATATGTCCATTAATACTTCAATACATGTTTCCACATGTACTTCTATTAATAATAAAAATTAAATTAAATTAACTTGTACTAAGAAATATATATTTTTTTTGAGATAAAAATTCGGCAGCATCTTGTCTGTTTTTGGAACATTTCTATATATTCACCTATTAAAAGAACAGTTTATAGCACTTCTATAATCATATTATCACAACATCCCATTTAAATGGCGCCTCATGTGCCATGTTATCATCAACAACCAACAATCACAAGCTATCTTAAGTATAAAATAGAACCTCTAGCATAAAAAATAAAAGGTTTTTGAAATCAAAGTTCATTGATATATTATCTCTAGCATATAAAATATGGTTACTTCCATATCATACACTTATATAAATAATAAACGAAACAAGCAAACCCAAGTGGGTCTTCGTCTAATATTTCAAGCCAGCGATCCCACAACATATATCCAATATGAGTTCACTCCATTACAACTCCTTAATAATTTGGTGTATATAGATAGAAAGTATACCAGAACTTCAAAGAAGGCTAGTGCAGTGACCACATTTGACTGTAACTACCATAGACAAGCTGCTACATGAGACACTTACCTGCACACAAGATGAGGTGCAAAAACAAAAAGTCCAATTACCTAGAAGCTCAAAACTCAAATACTTTAGAATATAGATATATGCAATGCATCAATATTATCAGCACGATGGTAAATTTGAATTCCATACATACATACTTACAACTTTGAATATAGGAGCTCAAAAACTAGCAAAGCATGCAATGCACTAGGGCAAGAACTTAGTCTTGACTCTAGAGAAACATAATCCTTTTTTTTTCTTTAGCAGAACCTTGGGACTAATCACAAATGAAGGATAACGAATAAGCCCCTAAACATGCTGTAGTATCATCAGATTTTTAAGTCAGACAATTTAGAATTATTTGAATAATCTTTAATAGAAGCATGCCTGAAACGGACCGGTAAGAATGAGTTACAACAAAACTTAGTGACTTTGAAAAATTTTAGGAATCTTATGGTATAAAATTGAACCTCATGGTATTGAACTTTAAACTTAGAGACTTTGAATAATTTTCCCATTAAAGAAAGAATTGTGTTAGCTTTTTTTTAAAATCACTTATCTATTCACACATCTTTTTAAAGTCGTGTTTAAAACATGTCTTCATGAATCACTATTTCCATACTAGAAGTGATTGTGGCAAAAGTTGGGGTCTCATATCTTTTGCCCCAATAACTTCAAGTATGAAAATGTTGTCAACTTTCCTATCACTCAAGTTGTTTAGAACTCCATCAAATCAAAACAACTCCATCAAATCAAATACACTTTAAATGAAATGGTGTATATATATATATATATATATATATATATATATATATATATATATATTTGTGTGTGTGTGTTTTATACCTAGGAATTGAACACATCTGTGCTAGCAATATGGGTATTTGATTAGCCATTGAATTCAAAAAATGATGAGCACCAATCACATATCATCCCGTATGAAACTCATGAGTTCCGCTTGCATTGCATCAAAATTGGGACGATTACTAAACTAATAGCACAAAATTCAAAAGAAAATGCACTATTCTTTATAGATCATAACAAAACAATCTTGAGGCTACATGTCTAGATACAAAGGAGCATAAATTGCCCAACTACAAACTGTGGTATACCAATCACAAATTTTGTGAGAATTTATTACAATTAATCACAAAAATATATAACTTGGATAATTTATAGTGGAAAGATAAATATACAGTAGCCAACCACAAGTAGTTGGGATTAAGTTTGTTGGCTTGAGTATGTTTATGGTTCATTAAACAAAGATTTTATTTTTCTTCATTTCTTGGTAAACTTTTTAAAGGAATGTACATCTTGTTTTCTTTTCTTTTATCATCACTAATAACATTGCCTCTTGATTAAAATCACATATCCAAACCTCAGTTTGAAGCAAGAAAAAATTTGTCATAATGAAGTCTTCATATATGTATCATTTATCCAATTTGTGATAATTGACAAAAGAATCTAATTATTGATTCCTAATACAAGATTCATTATCATTTTCTTAATATTGGCCTTTGCGTTTGCTACAATCCACTCGAAAAGGTTCTCTTGATGCAATCTCAGCTGGCAATTCTTTGACAACTTTAACAAAGCCATTCAACTATTGAATGAAGTAATCTACATCAATTACATCTGCAAAACCGCTGAAGGAAAACAAAAAAGCTAAACAATGTACTTTTATATAGCATGACAACTACAACAAGTACAACTTTTGGCAGATTACCTAGGAACTCTTAAACTCTCTGTACATGCTAAGTTATAACCATACACATCTTAAAAAAGATTAAATGTGAAAGGAAAGATGTGCCATATATTGTACAAATTTGCTCAATTTACAATAATTTATCCAAATATTGACAATATTTGAAGTAAGATGCAAATTCTGTAGGATAACCCAAGCATAAAGCCTGAGAAAGAGCCAGAAAATTAATCTTCTAGTCACAACTAACAAGCCTACAAAGTACATATTCAAATTCTGATTTTTTTCCCCTTCACAAATACTACCTGAATAGAAGTGGACAACTTTATTTCTTTAACCTTTTTAAGCTTTTCTTTTAGAGTTGCAGCATTCAGCCTCTGCCAAGGAAGACTACCAAAAAATAAAATAAAATAAAATAAAATAAAGCAGAATGGGAGACATTATGCAGTGGAGAGGATTGAAAATCTGGTAATTAAGGGTTGCAAGAAAATTCACCTTCCCCTTAAGAAATACATGAGAACATATCCAAGAGATTCTAATTTGCCCCTCCGGCTTTGTTCTATGCAGTTTAAGAATAATAAATAGGCAAAAGGAGTTGGGTCCTCACTAGAGGCATTTGAATTATTACCTTGAGTACAGATTGGAGGGTATCATTTGCCATTGCTACATCTTTATTTTCAGTAAGAGTTTTTGGTGGAGATGCAACCAATCTCTTAGCAATAGGATCCTCTACAAATTAAACAAAGAGTCAAGCATTTAGGAAAGGTTAAAATTTGAATATTAACTTTACAGGTAATCTTAAAATGAAAATTTTGATACATTGTGCTTGGAAAGAATTAATAGCTGGTGAGTGGTAATTGATTCTCTGGCACCATCTGCAATAGTTTTTACTTTTAATCCTGTTTTATTTCCTTTGTGTAATCTTCCTTTTTTATTTTAATTCATTTATGAATTTAACCAAGAGAATCATGACACTCCAAACATCATCTTTTGCAACTAGCTCAACATAATTTAACCTCTGAATATTTCAAATTTCAAGACCTAAGCTCAATTTTCTCTTGTCTATTTTCCATATTAGTTTTCTCTCCCTTTCCTCTTCTCATGGTCTAAAATAATTTCATCAAACAAAACAAAAGGCCTAAAGCCCTAAACTCATAACAGCTCTTAAAGCTAAACCAACATAATTGAAAGAGAATTAATACTGACATTCAAACATTTCCAACTCAAATATCGTAGAACAGAGTAAGTTTATAAGCTAGTAAAAATTATGCAAAACAAGATGAGGATGTTTGCAGCCAAAGCCCTAAAATGATTTTGGCAAACCTATTGATTTATAAAAAATAAGAAAGGGATTGAAGACCAAGCAAGTAATAAAAATTGTGATCGTTGACCAGCAGATGCAGATAGAGAGTGACAATGAAAATGTGGCCTCTTCAAGCTATCCAATAGCAAATCTCTCTAAAAAGGATGCAGATAGAGAGCTATATCCACCGCTCAAAACAGCGGCCTAGATACAGATAGAGAAAGTGGGAGAGAGAGAGAGAATCAGATTTACACTTACTCGCAGGAAAATATGGCCGAACGTGAGATATGGGTGGAGAAGGCACGATGAGATATAGATCCATGGTCAATCGCTGGAGATAGATCCATGGACGATCCGAGATGAGACGTCTGATGATGCGATGAGATGAGATGAGAGATAGATATGGGTGAGAATCAGCTGGGCCAGCCGAAATCCATGGTCGATCGAGAGAGAGGTATCCTGGTCGGAGCGGTACCCTAGCCCTAGCTATAGCTACAAGGTCCAAAAGAAAGGGGGCGGAAGGAGAGGTTGTTGTGTCGCAAAGCAAAGAAGTGAAAGTTAGAGAGAGAGGGATTAGGGAGGGACTTAGGGCTCAAGCAACAAGGAGGGAAATGAAAAGAAGATGGGCATGGCGCGACAATCGTGAGCGGGAAATGAAAATGAGACATTTTCCTTTCTTAAAACGACGTCGCTGCTAGAAGTGCTACATGATATTTTTAAGTTTATATATATATATATATATATATATACATATAAATAACTATACAAATCTATTTTGATTGAATTATAAGTTATAATTTTTTTAAGAAAAATAAAAATAATATTTGAACAATTTTAAGTTATAAAAGTGATTCACATTGATCCAACGGTCTTTTTTTTTTCTAAATGCCACATTTTTTGTAAAAATTATGATATTAAATTTGCATAGTTTAAACAATTTAAATGTTTTCTCAAAAACCAACTGTCGGATCTATGTGATTTTTTGCATGAACAATGTGTTTATATGGAACATTTTATCCAACGGTCGGTTTCTCAAAATAGTATCCCCATGTTAACATTTGTACTATATATATATATATATATATATATATATATATATATATATATATATGAATATATAAGCTAGAGAGAGAGTGTGATGAGTGATCGAGGGCGGGAGAATAAAAACACATGGGGCCAAAATGCAGGTTCCCTAAACGGCGTCGTATTGATCTATCCCTAGAGAGTGGGACTACTACAGAGAGGGAAAGCTGAAAAGTTTAAAATAATTTGAGAAAGTTTAGGGACACTTTTTTAAAGTGTTGCTAATACTGCATTTATAGGAACACTTTTATTAAAAGCTAATAGGGACACTTTTAAAAAAGTGTCGCCTGAAGTAATTTTTTTTGGACATTTACGCGACACTTTCCTAAAGTGTTGCTAATACAAGGTTTATAGTGACACTTTAATAAAAGTGTTACAAAACATGATCTAAGAGGGACACTTTCTAAAAAGTGTTGCATTAAGTAACTTTAGGGGACACTTACCACAAGTGTCCTTAATGTGCAAAAAAAAAAGTGTCCCCTGTGACAGTTTTTGTAGTAGTGAGCCAATAGGGCGCAAGTCCAATCTTAGGTTGACTGTGAGCCTCCTAAGGTCTTTAGGATTGTGTTTACTTTTGTATTATCTATTAGTATTATTATTATTATTCATATTTCCTGTAGTTGATTAGATAATTGGAATTGTTGTGATAAGATTTTGATAAAGTCCAAAATTAATTAGGAGACCTTTAATTAGGGTGAGATGGGTGCCTACAGGATGCGTCCTGAAACCTTCCTATCTCATAACCTAGCCCCCGAATCCAAATTTTGGTTCGAAGATTTGCCTTTCCTTAAAATATGGAGTTGTAGACATCCATTTTTGACCATAAGAAGGGTCATAAATGGTTGCCTGTGATTTGAGGTGAAATAGGGTGTTAAAACCCTAAGTTGCCAATTTTACCCTTGTGAGTAGTTAGTTAGAGGTCACTATCGCATGTAGGTTTTTAGGTCAGATTGAGTCAGTTCTTCTTTCATTTAGTTTTTAGAGAGTCTAGGAACATCCCTGTAAAATTTCATGGCATTCTGAGCCAAGCTTGATAGAAAATAAGACATTCTGTGATTTGAAGGGCAGTACTGTCATTTGAATAACAAAAGCTCTGAATGACTGTTGATCTTGTCCCGAATGATCTCAAGCTTTGGCATGTATATTTAAGGTGTGTTTAGTAGCTAATTTGATCAGTGGCAAGGTCTGTTGAGCCTCCTGGCTTATGTTTGGCTCTTAAGGCCCAAAAGGCCATTTTAAGCTCAAATTAGGGTTTCGACCGGAAATGACCGAAATTCGATCTTTTTATCAAACCAAAGCCTTCAAAGGCTCCAAAACACTTTCTTAAATGTTTTCAAAACTTGTTTTGAGAAGTATAAATGATTTTGAGAGCGATTGGTTAGCAGATTTCAAACCCCTAATTTGGGCCCGGCAGGCCCTAAACAGCTAATCGGTTGACTTTTCCATGAAAATTTGACTTTGGTCAATGTATTTTCATTTCAAACACTTTTTAAAACATGGAGAATCGAATCACGATCATTTCGGCGCTTGAATCATCGAATTTGAACTTGAAACGGGTCCGAAACGCCGAAAAAAGCCGAAACCGGGTTGAAATGGGCTGAAACAGGCCCATATTGGGCAAATTTGGGCTGATGGCTGAATGACCATCCCCCAAGGGATGGCCAACCATCCATGAGGGACGACCAACCATCCCAAGGAGGATGGTCATCCGAGAAATTAGCCTATACCTATTATTTTTCAGTCTTTTTGATTCCTGAGACTTTGCCAAGTGTCTAGCTCGGCCTTGGGGACTTTGGGACGAATTTAAAGATCTTGGAAGGCTGGATTATGACCCTTGGATCATTCCTAAGAGTTTTAATCTGATCCATTGATTAATTTCAAGCTTCCCTATAAATAGAGAGCCCTGAAATCAGTTTTGAAAGAACACACAAGGCATTTAGAGAGCTTTGGAGAGTAGAGGCTTGGAGGTTTGCACCAGCTCCCCCATAGAAATCTTAGCCACATTTTTTGAAGTCTTTGAAGGTTAGAGAAGAAGCTAGGAGCAAAGGAGAAGGAAGCAAAAAAGGTTAGTATAATTATTGAGTTTGTTTTAAAGTTTTTTACATACTTCTTATTCTTCTACTACTTCTTATTCTTCTTCTTTTTCTCCATTCTTCTTCTATGTCCATACCATGCTAGGGATGGGTACCTAAGTTGGGTATTCAAAGGTTAGGAGTAAATGTTAGTTACATATAGGTTAGCATATAAATGTTCAGCATTTATGGTTTTTACTCAAGTATAGTTAGTTTGTTTTGAGTATGCTAAATAGTATAGGATAATAGGAACATGTTTAGGTTTGTTTGTATCATTCATTTTCATGTTTAATGCTTGAAATATCATATGAATTGTGGTCGAGGGAACGAGCTAAGGTAAGTCCCTTCCTTTATGTTAAAATTGGTGTTTTTAAGCATGATGCATGATTATTTTGGTATATCATATTAGGTTGCATATTAAATCATTTACACCTTTTTTATTCTTTATTTTTATGAGTTTTAATCCCATTTTAAAGATGCATTTAAATCTGTCCAAGGTTTAAAAGTGACCTTAAAGTGGATTAAAAATCATTTTTAGGATCAAAACTAACATAGAAACATGCCTAGGTTCACATAGATAACTTAGATTGCATTTAGGACATTTGTCATGCATTTTTATTGATTATTTCTTACATTTTTTTGTGTGCATATTTTCCATAAATTATAGCATGCATAGTGTTAGTATATTAGGTGTTTAGACTAACTTAGGACTAGTTAGAGACTCTAGGATTAGGGGGATTACTTGACCCCACTTGGGACTCTTCTTTGTTGTAAGAATTACAATCGGAATAGAGTTTTATTTTACTTAGGAATCTACTTCGAGAAGGATTCTAAAAAGTGATTTTGAGAGAATTCAAAGTGGAATGAAATTCCATCATTCATGAAAAAGTGTTTTGATGAAATTCAAACTCTCGAAGTTAGAGTCCTGGATAAGATAAAATTCTTTCGATTATGTGGTTCATTACAATAGGAGAGTCCTAAGTAATCGAACTACGTGGACTTTGATTTTTATCAAGAAATTGGTAAGGTACGTAGGCAGTCAATAGGGCGCAAGTCCAATCTTAGGATGACTCTATGTCTCCTAAGGTCTTTAGGATTTTAATTCTTTTTTATTATTATTATTTATTATCTAGTATTATATATCATATTTTGTGGTTGATTAGATAAATAGAATTAGCATGATAAGATTTTGATAAAGCCCAAAATTAATTAGGAGACCTTTAATTAGGATGAGGTGGGTGCCTACAAGGAGTTCCTTGGAACCTTCCCACTTCATAACCTAGCCCTCGAATCCAACTTTTATTCGAAGACCATGCTTTTGGAAAATATGGGGTCATTGTTTTATTGAAAATAAAACTTTTTTTTTTTTTTTATGGTTTCCTTATTCCTTAAAAATAAGGTGGCGACTCCAATTTTTTTTCAAACTTTTATCCTTTTTCAAAAACCCAATCTTGAGTGGATAATAGAGAAAGATAAATGTAGATAATAGAGAAGGATAAATCGGGACGGATAAAGATCATCCACAATCCATAATGATTCAAAAGTGAACGGCCTCCAAAACCCTTTAGGTCGCTGGTTTACAGATTGGCGACTCCGCTGGGGATGTCGAGGGCTAAACTCCAATCAATTATTTTTGGGCTTTTCAATTTTTTAATTAATAAAATCAACCACTAGCATTTGCATGACTGTTTGACTTTGATTTCTACATTGTGTGTGCATTGACTCTATATGATTAGGATCATTGTATGCTAAGCCAACGATGAGCCTGAAAGATTATGTGCAGGGAGGATTCGCAGCGGAAGACAAACTATAAAATTTTTATAAACAAGAATCCCACCATACATATTCAAGCAGGAAATCGAAACAAGCATCGGATCATGAATAATACAAGTACAAGAATTAAACAACTTTAAAACATTGACTTACTTGATGATTGCCTTTGTTGAAACCTCGTTCGAATCCGAGCTTCAAAGTGTATGAAGCCTCCAAGGTATCCACACGAACACAAGACCCTTCAAGCTTCCCGCACTTGTTCAACACTTGAATCAATGCAAGATGGAGAGGGAGAGAGCTAGAGAAATTCGGCCAAGAGAGAGAGGAGCCACTAGGGCCGGCCTCCTCTAGGGAATAAAAACAAAAGCCTCTCTTTCTTTTAGGGTTTGAGTGGACTAGTGCTAGCATGCACTCATCCCCTTGTATTTATAGGCAAATACTAGGGTTTCTAATTTTTGCAACTTAGTCCTCTTTATTTAACACTTAACTAAAGAGACCAAGTAAGTTACATTAATTAGAAACTAACCCCTCTCCTAACTTAAAGAACTCACTTGTGTCCTTATGTGTGTGACCCTTTGGGTTCATCCCAACCTAGCAGTGGACAGGGACATCTCTATGTCTCCTAAAATAGAAAGTTTCTATTTTTAGGTTCAATTGGAATAATTCCAATTATGCCCTCATTGATAACACTTTACCAATAGGCCTACACTGGTCATGAGTGACATCTAGCAACATATCATGACGTACCCTAGGTGTGGGTGAATAGCGGAACCATATGAACCCTTCATGTTACTTAATCCTTCATCCCCTAATGTCACTGTTAAGATATTCAGGCATGGTTATTAAGTCAAACCATATCTTAACAACTTGTTAAATGTTCCACAAAATATAATTCTCAATAAGATAAACTCATGAAACACTTTTCACAGTTTACCTATCACCATGGCCATGGATTTCACACTGAGAATTATCTTTGTGAACGAACCTTGACATTCTCTCTCATCAAAGATGAAAGTGATGATTCCTTCTTGCGCACTCATTTACCTTCATACATAACCCTATTAGAGCCAATGAGTACCGATTACACCCTTGTGGTTAAGGATGTACGAGATACTATCAAACTCAAGTGACCTATGCATAAGATAACTATGGTGCCTCAGGTCTAAGGATTACCAAATCAATGGTCGTAACAAAAGAATATTCTTTTGACTAATCTCCATAAGAACATTCTTGCAGATCATGTTCAGTGTACATATTCTCTAATATGCACCCACAGATTAACTATAGTGTCACTACACCGATAGGAAAGACTACCTATCCTCCCAATTGGAGCCAGTTTAAATCTGTGCTACTCTTAACGGTTTATTAAATATCCACTTTAATAAACCTATGAGTAGGAACTCGTTTAGAACAAATGTGTACTAGAAATATGAGTCTCCATATCTCAACAACTTTGAGATACATATTTCTTCTATCATTTATTCATGGACCTTATCATATATATATAAATACATACGATAAGTTGTACCTTCAAATACATATAATATGAAATTGATATGCCCTTTATGATTGGTTTTAGGGCATATCTCTAACAGAGCCTAGCCCTGGGCCCAGTCTCTTTGAGTCTTGGGTTCCATGTACGCGAAAGCCATCACTTTTCTCGCCACGTACCCTCGGGTATATCAAATGGACCAATCACGTACTGTTGGATCCACGCGGCATTCCTGATGTCACATGTGGTTAGGTATATCGATTGGACCGAGCGAGTAAGGGACACCCATCCTACCATTTGCATTAGTCCATGTAGACTGTCTCTCTAGGACACATACCCTATATCACATGTTCACACACTATTGTAATGTTGTGCTGTCGGATTTACCTCCCGGTCATGTCTGAGCCTTGATTGTGAAGTGTGTAGAACCATTAGGACCTGGATCTGTAGGACTAGACCTTTATGAAAAACCCTAAACTCTTAAGGAGAGCTTCCTCAAAGAGTCAAGGTGCCTAATAAAGGCTAATACCCTATAGGTTCATGAGCTTAGGCCTGTGGTAGTGTTATGTTGCCCGAATAGTGGTATTGATCTGTAAGTCTTAGGAGAAGAAGTGAGACGTGGGCTTTAGGCTCATGTCCTTTGGATACAAGGTATAGGTCTGCGGTGAGTTCGAGACGTGGGCTTTAGGCCCATCTTCATAAGATAGAATGTGAGAGTGTTTAAGGTGAGATTGGTGTGTGGGCTTTCAGCCTATGCTTTTAGACCATTTGTCCATTTATGGGCCTTGTAAATAGAAAGTGAGATTTGTGTGGGCTTTAGGTCCATGGTCTAGAGTAGGATTCTTAGGTATATACCTTCGATGAATACTCTTAACCCATAAGGAAGGTGTCCTCGAGGTTGGGGTAGTTACTAAAGGTATAGTCCTTATCTTTTCTTTGTTCATGGGCCTAGGCCCATTGTAGTGTTTTGCTACCGAGTTGTTGTGCCCATTTGTGGGCCTTGTGGTTAGGAAGTGATCTTTGTGTGGGCCTTAGGCCCATGATCTCGAAAGTTTAGTGGTCATTGACCATTATTCATCCTTGTTTAGGGTACCCATCAGAAGTATAGTATATGTACCCTTCAGCTCTCCACTTACCCCGATGGTAGGGTTATGCTGTCGAATTTTCCTCAATCACCCTTACATGTTTGAGCAAGATAAGTATAGAACCCATAGATTGTAGGGCAATTAGGTTTATTTCTCTTTTGTTACCTTTAGGAAAGTCTTCTACGAGATTAGAGTGCCAATCGGGGCTTGCCCCATTGCCTGTGGGCCGTGGCCCATTGTAGTGCTATGCTACCAAGTGATCCTCATATGCCTTTGGGCGTTGGAGGTAGAAAGTGAAAATTGTGCGGACTTTAAGCCCGGGTCTGTTCATTCTGAGTGTCTTTACTTGGGGCTTCTTTCCCTAAGATCGTGCTTTTGGTGTGAACCTTCATCATTTTTAAAGGAATGTCCTAGAAAGTAGGGGCTTTGTGAGTTTTGTAAAATATCATTCTTTTTCAAAACGAAATCATGGGGCTTTAAATTGATTTCAAAATTTTCTTTTCTTTTTAGATCATTCAGGCTTGGATCGTTGACTCTAGTGGGCCTGGGTCAAGTGTTGATTCATCTATTATTCTGATATGGCTAACAACGAAGAGGTTTCCCCTACTGGTGCTGTCATAATCATGTCCTCCAAGGAAAGAATGGAAGCCCTAGTGTAGACATCCATTTTTTATCATGAAAAAGGTCATGAATGTTTGCCTGTGTTTTGAGGAGAAATAAGGTGTTAAAACCCTAAATTGTCAGTTTTACCCTTGTGGGAGTTAGATAGAGGTCATTATCGCATGTAGGTTTTTAGGCCGGATTGAGTCGGTTCTTTTTGCATTAGGTTTTTAGAGAGTCCATAGATGTCCTTGTCAAGTTTCATTGCATTCCGAGTCAGGCTCGATAGGTAATTAGGCCTTTTGTGACCTAAAGGGCAGAATTGTGATTTTGATCACAAAAGTTCCTATGAGCTGTCGAATTGGTTTCAGATTATCCCAAAGTTTTGGCATAGGTAATTATGGTGTGTTTGATAGCTAAGTTGGTCAGTGGCAAGGTCTGTAGAGCTTTTTGGCTCGTAATTGGCTCTGAAGGCTCACAGGGCCCTTTTAATCTAAGGGTTTTAATGTGGGATTCGATCTTTTTGTCAAGCCGAAGCCTTCAAAAGCTTCAAAACACTTTCCTAAAATGTTTTAAAACTTATTTTGAGAAGAAGAAATGATTTCGAGATCAAATGATAAGCAAATTCCAAAACCCACATTTGGGGCCCGGCAGGGCCAAAACAGCTGATCGGTGATTTTTCCTTAAACCTTTGACTTTGGTCAATGCATTTTCACTTCAAACACTTTTTAAAACATGGAGAATCGAATCACGGTCGTTTTGGTTCTTGAATCGTCGAATTTGGACTTAAAACGGGCCTGAAAAGCCGAAAAAAGTCGAAACCGGGTCGAAATGGGCTGAAACAGGCCCATGTAGGGCAAAAATGGGTTGATGGCTCGATGACCATCCACCTAGGGACTGCCAACCGTCCTAGGGTGGACGGTCAACCAAGCCAAGTCTCCAGATTTGCTAAAATTCGATCCTTTGAGTGTTTTGTGTATTTGGGACTCTTTCACAGCCAAGTTGGGTCAGTTTGAAGCACTTAGTTCGACTTTGGAGACCTAGGAAGACACATTTAGGGCCTTTAGATCATTCCTAAGGGTTTTAATGTGGACCATTGATTGATTTAAAGCCTTTCCTATATATACATCACTTAGGAATTAGGTTGAGGAGAGTTTTTGAACATTGAAGACTTGGAGACCTTTGTAGCAGCCCTCTATACCTTAGCCACGAAATTGGAGACCATTAGAGCTTGAAGAAGGAAGCTTGGAGCAAGGAAGAAGAAGGCTAAAGGTATGTTTGAATATACCATGACGCTTAGAATGGAGTTTTGCATAACATAGTTTGATTTTGGAGATTTCTACATAGTTGTATGTTTAGTATTCTTTTTCTCTTCTTCTTCTCTTTTTCCATGACTATATCATGTTAGGAATGAATGCTTAGGTTGGATATTCATAGGTTAGGAATAAAAGGGTTAGTTGTTTATTGTATGTGGGTATTAAAGTATTAATTTTTGCACTTATGAGTTTTGAATGGTTAACTTAGGAAGTTTAAGTTTAGGTATATGTATTTAGGTATGCTAGTTATTATTGGTTAATAGGAACATGTTTAGGAGTTCATTTATATTTAGTATGCATGATAGGAATTAGTTTAAGATATGATATTTTCTATTTTAAGGTTAGTAATGCATGTTAGTTAAAATTGAATTATTTTGCATATATAGGATGAGTGTCTATGGTTTTAATATTTTTAGGGTAGTTTTGTGTTTTGTTTTGTTGATAGCATGATTCTTAATCTTGTTTTGATGGTTTGTGTATATGAAATGTGTTCGAGGGAACTTGCAAAGGTGTGTCTCTTCCCTTGTGTTTAGGTAATTTATTTGAGTTTGTTTATACCATATTTTTGATGTTGTTTTGTATAGTTTTCTAGTTTAATATATTAGCATGCGTGTTAGGATATTTATTTGTAATTTTCCATGGATTAATCATGATTTTTAGGTTATTTAAAGTATGTATTTAAATCAGTCCAGATTTGAATGTATACTTTAAAGTGGCCTAATTATCAGTTTTAAGCCCATTTTTACATATTTTCTTCATATAGTTTTGTAGTATATTTATGTAGGATGCATACTAGGACATTGTCACATTTTTTATTATTTTTTTAGGGTTTTTAGAATGGTTTAAAGCTTATATTTAAATCTGTCCAGATTTATTTATACCTCTAAATCACTTCTAAAAATCATTTTTAAGGCCAAATCTAACTTAGAAATATGCCTAGGTTCACATAGTTAAATTAGTATGCATTTAGGGCATTTTTTTTTCATGCATTATAGGGTTAATATTATGTTTGCTTATTTAAATTTCAGCATGCATTAAATTAGTATGTTAGGTTTTTAGACTAACTTAGGGTTAGGTAGAGACCCTAGGTTTAGGAAGTGAAAGAAAACACCATGGGAACGCAGCGGAATGTAAAATAAAAATTTCCCATCGATTTTCATCCAAGAATCGAACTCAAACTACAATATGAATCTAAACAATTATTCAAACATGAAATAAAAGCTTACTTTGATGGTTGTCTTCTCAAAACTTCAAGCTCCAAACGCATGGATGCCTCCAATGAATAGTCCACACGAGCCTAAAATTCCTTGAACTTCCTTTATCTCCACAACAACTTGAGAAGACAAAGGCTTGAGAGGGAGAGAGAGAGAGTTTCGGCTAGGGGAGGTAGCAAGCATTAGAGTGCCGGCCCTAGGGTTATAACTCCTCTATTTATAAACTTCTCTTCTTATAATGATGTTTGGTTACAAGTGCTAGCTTGTCCAAACATCATATTTAATTAGTTATATTCTAGTTTAGTATATCCTTAATCCCTTTAATTATTAACACTTAATAAATAAGGATTAAGCTAATATCTAAATTAGAATATCCCCTCTTACAAATTCAAGAAGATCACTTAAGCCCTTATGTGTGTGACCCATTGGGTTCACCCCGACCTAGTAGTGGTTCGGGAACATCGCATGTTTCCCAAAATAGAAACTTTCTATTTTTGGTTCAATTGAAACTATTCCAATTTTGCCCTCAATGATAACACTTATCATTAGGCCTACACTAGTCATGAGTGACCTCTAGCAACATATCATGACGTGCCCTAGGTGTGGGTGAATATACGAATATAAATGAACCCTTCGTGTATTATAATCCTTCACCAATCAATGTCACGATTAAGTTATGTGGGTATGGATTCATGTCAAACCCTAACTTAATCCTGTGTTAGTTATTCACCAAAATATAAATTCAATTAGGTTGACCCATGAAAACTCTTTTCCTTGGTTACCTTCTGCTTTGGCCAAAGACTTCATTGAGTTATTATTTGTGAATTAACTGTGACATTCTCCCTTTGATATTAAGGGTGGTGATCCCCTATTGCACACTCACCTATCTTCATATACAACTTACTAAAGCCAATGAGCACCGATTACATCCTCATGACTAAGGGTGTACAAGATACTATCAAACTCTAGTAATTCATACATAAGATAACCAGTGGTGTCTCAGGTATGAGGATTACAAATGTGACTATACACATGAGCAGCTTTTGACATTCAAATACATCTCCATAAGCTGTACTCATATTGGTCACGTTCAGTGTACTTGTTCTCTAAAAAGCACCCACAGGTTTACTATAGTGTCTCTACACAGATGGCTTGAGACTCACCATCCTCCCATTGGAGCTAGTATAACCTGAGCTAATCTTAACGGTTTATTATCGCCCAAATAAATAAACCCATGATCAGGAACATATCTAGAATAGATGTTCTTGAGAATCATATGTCTCTCCATCTCAACACTTGAGATATAATTCTCTATCATGCTATTCAAGGACATTATCATGAACAGTTATAAATAACACAAGTATACATGATAATATAAAAGCCATTATATAGATGAATAAGATTCATTTAATAACATAAATGAAATTAAAGTTCCCTAATTACAATCTACTAATTGGTTTTAGGGCACATTTCTAACAGGAAGGTCACTTGACATTCCCTAGGACTTTTCTTTGTTGTAAGAATTGCATTCAAATTCAAGTAGTTGATCGAGTCTAAGAGTCTATCTTCGAGAGAGATTTTAAAAATGATTTTTGTTAAAGACAATTGATTTATTAAATGGTTATCTCATGAAATGGGAATCTTTTAAAAGAGTTTATATTGTAAATAATTTCTTTGAAAAATAAATGATTTTTGGAATGAAATTCCATGGATAATGATTTCAAAAAAGGAAGTTTAAATTGAGGTTTACTTCTAGAAGATAAGTTTTATCTTTTAAAAATTCTAAACGCATTGGAAATCTTTTAATTATCAAATTATTGCAAAAAACAATTTTGAATGGATAAAAACTCTCGAAGATAGTTTCTTGGATAAAGCTGAACACTTTTAAATAATGTAGTTCATTACAATAGGAGAGTCCTAGGGTGATCGAACTACGTGGACTTTGATTCTTGTCTGGCAACTGATAAGGTACGTAGACCGCCAATAGGGTCCAAGTCCAATCTTAGGTTGACTTTTGTCTCCTAAGGTCTTTAGGATTGTGATAATTTTTTATTATTATCTATTATTATATATGTAATATTATTCCTATTTTTCTTGGTTGATTAGATATGATAGGTTGTTTTTATAAGATTTTGATAAAGCCCAAAAATAATTAAGAGACCTTTAATTAGGGTGAGATGGGTGCCTACAAGATGAGTCTTGGAACCTTCCCATCTCATAACCTAGCCCCCGAATTCAAAATTTGATTCGAAGACCATGCTTTTCGAAAAATGGGGTCATTGTTTTATTTTAAATAAAACTCTTTTTTGTGGTTTCCTTATTCCCTAAAAATAAGGTGGCGACTCCTTGTTTTATCAAAATCCATTACTTTTTCAAGAACCCAATCTAAGTGGACTCCCACAATAGAGAAGGATAATTAGGATTGGATGACCTTTAGTGGATAATAGAGATGGATAATAGAGAAGGATAAACGAGTAGATAAAAGAGAAGGATAAATCGAGAAGGATAATTATCTACTAATCCACAATGATAAGTGAATCCAATCCCAAATAAAAAAGAGAGCTTTTAAATGGCGGGGGCTCGAATGTGGCGGGTTCACAGATTGGCGACTCCTCTGGGGATGTCGAGGGCTAAACTCTAATTAATTGTTTTTGGGCTTTTTAATTTCTTAATTTAATAAAATCAACCACTGGCATTTGCATGATTGTTTGACTTTGAATTCTGCATTGTGTGTGCATTGACTCTGCATGATTAGGATCGTTGTATGCTAAAGCCCACGATGAGCTTAGCCCTGGGCCCGGTTCATTTGACTCTCGAGTTCCATATATGCGAAAGCCATCACTCTTCTCACCACGTACCCTCGGGTATATCAAATGGACCAATCACGTACTGTTGGACCCACGCGGCATTCCTGATGTCACATGTGGTTAGGTATATCGATTGGACCGAGCGAGTAAGGGACACTCAGCCTACCCTTTGCATTAGTCCATATAGACTGTCTCTTTAGGACACATACCCTACATCGCCTGTTCACCCACTATTGTAATGTTATGCTGCCGAATTTACCCCCCGGTTTTGTCTGAACCTTGATTGTGAAGTGTGTAGAACCACTAGGACCATGGATTGTAGGACTAGACTTTATGAAATGCCCTAAACTCTTAAAGGAAATGTCCCCAAAGAGTTAAGGTACTTGATGAAGGTTTAGCACCCTACATATCCTTGGACTTAGGCCCGTGGAAGTGTTATGCTGTCCGAATAGTGATGTTCGTTTATAGGCCTTAGGTGAGTTTGAAGTGTGGGCTTTAGGCCCATACTCTTTGGATGGATGGTATAGGCCTACGATGAGATTGAAATGTGAGTTTAGGAGTTTTTGATGTGATTCTTGCCGGGGCTTTAGGCCCATCTTCATAGGATAGAATGTGAGAAAGTGAGATCGATGTGTGGGGGCTTTGAGCCCATGCTTTTGCGAGTGTGTAGTCTGTTATCATTTTTCATCCTTTTTCACATTGGAGCTCTTAGTTAATTCAAATCCTTTCCCGTTTCTTTCCCAGCATTCTGGGTTGGCGTCGTGATTTTAGTGGTCAGTTATTTGGCTCGAAGAGTTTACTCGTTGATCCAAAGATGTCTAGTCATGAAGATCATACCCCTACTGTCGTTGGAACTAATGGGAAGACAACTGATGAAAAGATTGATGCACTATTGAAAGTAGTCCAAGAGTTGATCCATAAGAAAGGAGAGGAGGATAAGGTGTGTGCTTGAACTGAAAATGATGTGTGCAATAGAATCCCAAGCGTAGGAATCCACTGGTTGTCAAGCAATAATTCTAGGGAGTCCCTAGGTCATATCCACAGGGAGTGGAACAGGTCTAAATGATCCTTAGGTGTTGCAAACCAAAGAATGCAAAAGAAAAGTGTAAAATCATGGGGGTTTTGATTGTTGAGTGTTTGTTTATGCTAAAAGATGACAACTTGTAAAAGAAAACTAATTAAGTTAAGTGAGGTGAATCCTATGGGCTCATTCCTTCCAAACCTTTGGTACATGTATTTCTCACAATGAATTCTCATCTTAGATCCATTGAAGAATGGTCTTTAATGGGGGATTTAACTTTAAAAATATTTGAAAAAGGGATTCTCATCTCGGATCCATTGAAGAATGGTCTTTGATGGAAGATTTGACAATAAAAGCTCAATTTGAGAAACACTAATGATCGGATAAAACCTAATACTCTCTTTGACATTTTAACAAACATGTGGCATGCATATGTGCTCAAGAACCAAAATATCACAACTTACTGGTCACACAATGATCATGAATATGACACCACATGGATTCATAAGATTAGAGAATATTAAATATCATTCCATGAACATTAGGGTTTATAAGATTTGAGAATAACATTTACCTAGGGTTTAGAGAAGACATCCACCATAGAACTCACCTCCTTGATGTTTAGCTAGCCATAAGAGATGATAAATGCACACAAATGAACAATAAATGCAAGTAAGATGGAATAAATGCTATCTATTAAACACCAAACGAAAATGTAGCTTTACAACTGAAGATTAAAGAGAAGAAATAAGCTAAACTAAGTTTACTAACAAGGAACAACAAGAACAAGATGAAAACCTAGCTAAAACTATCAAGAAACCCTAAAAAACTAAAAGAAAACTAAGCTAACCCTAAGGTACTAAGCAAGAACAAGTAGAGACCTCTTCTCTCAACTGCCAAGTGATGTATTTATACTCCCATCAAGAGTTACAACGAATTGAGGACAAATGACGAGAGTGCCCCTGTAAAAAGACATGAATTACGAGTGAATCTGCGAAATCCCGACCATTTATACTGGTACAAAATTCCCTGTACCGATACAAAAACTCCCTGCCACCATGAACAGTATTTTGTATCGGTACAAAAATCCCTGTACCGGTACAAAATTGCAGAAGTGCTGAGAAATGCTGAATTCCAAGCCTGACACACCACCAACTCCTCGAGTGCTTCCATGGATGAGACGGGCTTCACCAAACCTCATATTAAAGCAAAAATGAATTGCTAACGAGCAGCAATGGCAGGGAAAGAACTCGAGCCTAGCTCAAATGCACACAAAAACTGGGGAAAATGCACAGTTCGATACCCAAAGTCCTGAAACAAGACAAAACCATCAAACGCACCTATTCCACACATAAAGCATCCCAAATGCATGTGAAAAGCAATAATAACACAGTAACTAACATGTGAAATATGTGTCTAACAGTGCGAGCCATGTCAACCCTTTGTTTGATAACAATGATGAGGAGGATTGTTTCCTTAAGCCCAAAGTACCTGTTGAACCTGTCAAGCCTGGTACAGACTTTGTTCAGCCTATTGATCTAGAAAAGGAGCCCAAAGTCCCCGCCTTTTTTTCCACTGAGCCCATATTGTTGAGTAGTAAGGTGGAAGCCCTGGAAAAGGCCTTGAGAGGTATTAGGAAGTCCGATGATCTAGTGGACATGACTTCGTTATCTTTATTCCCTAAAGCCCGTATGCCCATTCATTTTAGGATGCCTGAATTGGAGAAGTTTGATGGGATGGGTTGCCCTAAGACCCATTTGAAGATGTATGTGAGGGCCATGCACCCTCGAGGGGCTGATGATGACTTGCTAGCCCAAATGTTCCACTAGACACTGGCTGGATCCGCTCTGAAATGGTTTCTGTCGCTGGATGAGTTGACCGCGCTACGGCAAGGGAGGTTAATTCCTCACCACGCGTCCAAATTTAGTAATTTATAAAACCACACTCAACAGAAGTTAACCTTAATTCGTTTAGTTAGGGCGAGTGTGGGTCGTTCACAGAGAATGATGGTGAATTCGATAAAAGTCTTAAAAAGGTCTAAACTAGTGAGATTTAATGTTGATTTGATTGATTGGTTGATTCCCTTAAAAGCTAACAAATGCAAATACAATAATTAAAATTAGGGGAAATCAAAATGTGGAGAATGGCGATGGGGTTGGATCTGATTAGGGTGAGGGTGTACTGTTTATAATCGAGAATGCTATTTAACTACGGGATAATGGGAAAACCTAAACTACAAGATTAGGTTAACCTAAAAGATATGGATGATTAAATATTTAATGAGTAGTCAAAAGCCAAAAATTATCAAAACTCATTGAGGATGCATAACCTATGCTAGCGATTAAATCGCTATCTACTCAACCATCCATTAACAAGAATACCATATGCATTCGATTGTAGAAGTAACCACAGAAGACTCATACAATTAAGATAAAAATGATTTTATAAACAATGATCCACGAATACAAATCTATCCCGAAGTTACTAACATTAATTACAAACAGTACAAATTAAACCTCACCCAGAACCTTCTCCGAGCCCCATAGCCAAGAGACCTAGCCGGCCATGCAGTAGATCGGCGATCGTCGAACGCTCCTCCACCACATAGTTTGATTGCAAGGCTTTTGGAGTAGAATTAAAGTGTTTGGTTCCCAAGAAAATGCCTAGAATCTAAAATATGCTAAAAAAGGAAAGGCTGCTAAAAAGGGAATAGAATCTCCCCTAAAAAGTTGCTATTTATAGTTCCCATAAACCCTAGAGGGTGAAATGACGATTATACCCCTCAATTACCTAATATTTACAAGAAAATGTCTCAAAATAGTCGAATCTGGGAGTTCTTTATCGATAGCGGTCATGCATATATCGATAGAGAACTCGAATGGTGCAAATCGCCTTGGTCAGCAAGAGCACCTATCGATAGGTGAGGAACTCCTATCGATAGAGAACTTGAATGATGCCAATCGCCTTGGAACAGATCATGTCATATATCGATAGCGAGGGTGTGCCTATCGATAGGTGATATTTTTGAATCCGAGATTAGCAGGTCAGAAGCTTACATCTATCGATAGCACATGCCACCTATCGATAGGTCTTGTATGAATTTAAAATTAGGCTGGCAGGGACCATCATCTATCGATACCCATCATCACCTATCGATATATGAGCCTTTCTGCTTCAAGTTTGATTCAAATCAATCCCCAATGCTTCCTCAGCTCATTGCCATCTTTTCCCTCAACTCAGGCTTCATCGAAAAGCATACGAACATGGTCCCATTGGACAAAATCCTGCAATAAGCCCGAAAACACCGTTATTCAGTTATTCAAGGAAAAACCTAATCAATTACTGCATAATTAAAGCAGAATTAGGGGTAACAGATATCAAATTAGGGCCTATGGTTGCTAGCAATCACACCCCCCAACTTAGATGTTGCTAGTCCCTAGCTACACTTCAATATAAAACAACAGATTAAGTAAAACGGGTAAAGTAGAATTAAAGCTACTAAAATTAAAAAGAGAAAACCAAAAACTAAGTCTGAGCATGAACAATTTAAATGAATAAGCTGACACAGTTTATGCATGCATGGCACTACGCTGTTCTTCACTTGCTGCAAAATCATTGTCAATCAACTAGAAGAACGTCCGTAATTGTGCTTGTGCAAGTTTGAGCTTTAATAGATTAATTTCTCTGTAAAAATAAGCTAGAGTTCCATCCTATCGACGAGTTTCGATCTCTAAATATCACAAGAAGGTCGCTCGCAATAAAATTGCACACGAGAATATGGTGAACTAAATGGTCCAAAACATGAAACAGAAAACACAAGTTCACTCAAAAATTTAAGCACATGATAAAAAGGAATCGGAGATATAAATGCTCAATTTGATAATCACAAGATAATCATAATTAATCATGCATCAAATTTGGTGATCAAAAGAGAACATTGCAACATTCAGAAATCAAATAGGACTTTAAAGCTTGAATTGTCCCATGGTTACTTAAGAGAAAAGATAACACCAATTGAGAATGGTTAATAACATGCGGTTAAGACACCCATAACCATTCTCGACTAACTACTGGACTCAACAGAAGGAAAAACAACATAGCTGAAACAAATAACAACAACAACAAAACACCACCCATCATCCTAAAGACTTAACCAAATTCCAACAGGAATAAAAACGACTCCTAAAAACATCTCCAACATAACCCATCACTGCCCTCTGATCCCTGCTGGATCAACACCATCATCCTGGTCATCATCTGCTGCATGAGTGGGCGGGGACTGCGGGAACAAAGCCATTTTGGGATCTGATAGTATCTCTCCCCGCTGGCTCCTCCATAGAGCTCTCATCTGGCGCGAATGCAGCCTCAAATTCTCAGCCATGGACTGCTGTCCAGTTAATAGAGTCTGCTGCCCCAACCAAATCTGCTGCAGAAAATCTCTCTCGCTCATAAGCGGGGCAGCGGAGGCAGGAATGTGCTGAGGGATAGGCCTAGGCTCGGGTGGTCTCTCTTACGGCTAAGAAGGGGCAACAGGGTGGCTCTCGCTCTCCTAGTAGCCTGACTAGCTGCTGTACTCCTAGCAAAGGTAGTCTGAGTGATTGGGCCCTCGCCCCACAGTGGTGGCTCGTCAGAATCCACTCCCGCCCGCAATACAAAGAAAGTGATCATGTGCGGGTATGGCATATTGCTCCGAGGGACGAAGGAGATGTACGCTCGGATCTCATTAAAAATAAGCAGGGCTATATCTATCGGCCCATCATCCATGAACTCAAGAAGAAGCTGCACCGCCTCCAAAGGGATATTGAAGTCAGTCCCTCGTGCACGCAGATTGGAGTACAAAATTTTGTTCATTACCGAATAAAGGGCGTGCATGTTCCCTGTGCTGAAATTCTACAGGACAAGGCTGGGATCGACACATACAATGGCTGCATAGGCTTGGAAAGTCTTCTCTGAATGGCAGGCCTCCTGCCCTGCCCAGAATATGCAGCGGTGGAACGACGAGGACGGCTCATGTTTGTAGACTGAGAAGCGCACACAACCACAAAAATCTCAACAGGCAGCCCAGACACAACAACACAGCAGAAATCCACACCCCCAAGAACCAAAAGCTCTTCCTTCCAACGCCACAACAACCTAAAACTCCAAAAAGAAAACAAAAAAAAAAAACCACCCCTAAAGTAAATCTAAACAGCAATACACAAATACACAGCCAAACACAAAATGTACCAACCCAAAAAAGAGAGTGGGGTATTTGTAGTCTTCAATCCAGAGTGCGAAGAGGCAGAAATTAAAGAGTCGGGCGGTTGAAGGAGAGAAACCATTTTTTGGACGGTTGAGCGCGGGAATGGGAAGGGTCCCAGCCGCGGGCCCTTTTATTTTTTGAACTATTCGACTTCTCTATCGATAGCTGGTAAGACCGCTATCGATAGGTCATCTATCGATAGCGGTCAAACTAGCTATCGATAGGTGAAGCTTTCTGGCTTAATAATACCCTTTTTTTTTAATGAGAAAACAGAAGATGGTGACAATCGATAACCATGGTGATTATCAATAGATGAAAGGTTCTAGAATTTTTTTTTAAGCAGAAAGGCAGGAAGCATAGTAGGAAGAAGAATGAAATAGGAGAGAATGAAATGGATAGGAATGGACTGACTACAACTTAACCCCAACACTCAACACTAAACGCGCCGCGAGGCTTCCTAGGCTTTGACAAAAACATGTAAGTGTTTAAGGCTCAACAAGGGGTGCTAGGGTAAATAACAACCACAAACAAAAAATAAACTGGATACAAACACAAACGAAGGCCTAGAATCATTTTTCGAAAATGCCTACATGTTCTCAATTGATCAACTAACTTATACACAAGAGCAAATTTTTATCAAAGCGATTGCAAGCGCAAGCACAAAACAAGAAACCAAATATGCTGAACAAGTTAATAGAGCAGTTATGCTATTCCCAAAGAAGAACCATGGCTCAAAATATGCATAGAGGGTTCTAAATCTCCACTCTTATTTTTAAGATTTAACTCTTACTCATTCAACATGATGATTAATTCACTAAAGCTCATGTATGTGATCATTTTCAGGACAATTCTAACTAGCGTCACAAAAAAAAAAAGAGCAATAATTCAGTAAGCATGGGCATCAAACATGTATAACTAATCAACTAGCCATTCTCTACAACATGCTCATGATTACCAAAGAAACTGAAAACAACTACTAAGAAAAAAATGCATATTAAAAACATTGGTTTTCACTTACTCATGACTTCGCAGTTGCACTCAAATTCATTGACAATCAAAAGAAGCACATAATAAGAATGTCAGTCATGAATAAAATGAATGATGATCTCCCCCCAACTTAAATTGAACATTGTCCTCAATGTCTAAGGGATGCAAAACCAATGCACAACATGCAATTCTAAAACAACCTAAACCTAAAAGAAACTAGCTGACTCATGGGTTTCCTCCCAAGCAGAGCTAAGTTTTACGTCTTCAGCCAGACGTCTTGCAATGTCCTAATCCGACTCATAAACAGGGTCCTCTAAGGACATAGAATCTACCACCAAACCATCATGAATATTATCAATGGTAATTCCTTCAATGAAATGCTTGAGCCTTTGACCATTCACAGTGAATTGGGCTCCACTTTTGGGATTCTTTATCTCAACTGCTCCATGGGGAAACACCTTTACAACCACAAAAGGGCCATCCCATCGGGATCTCAGTTTACCAGAAAAGAGACGCAGTTTGGAATTGAATAGCCACACCTTTTGATTTGGTTCAAAAGATTTCCTATTGATGTGACTATCATAAAATTCTTTCATATTTTCTTTGTAAATTTTTGAATTTTCATATGCTTCACTACGAATCTCTTCTAGTTTACTGATTTGCAGTTTTCGATTCAAACTCGCTTCAGTTATTTCAAAATTGAATTTTTTTATTGCCCATAAAGCTCTATGCTCCAATTCAACTGGAAGGTGGCATGGCTTCCCAAACACCAATCTATATGGTGACATGCCAACAGGAGTCTTATATGCTATCCTATATGCCCAAAGTGCATCGTTCAAGCGCAGTGACCAATCCTTTCGGTCAGGCCTGACAGTTTTCTCCAAAATGTGCTTAATCTCTCTATTTGACACCTCTACTTGACCATTGGTATGGGGATGGTATGGGGTGGCTACCTTGTGGGTAATGGAGTACTTCGCAACTAATGCTGCAAAAGGCCTATTGTTAAAATGTGAACCTCCATCACTTATAATTGCCCTAGGGAACCCAAATCTAGAGAAAATGTTTTATTGTAAGAATTTCACCACAACCTTGTCATCATTGGTTCTAGTCGCCACTGCTTCCACCCATTTGGAAACAGAGTCCACAGCAACCAAGATATGTTCAAAACCATGGGAGATTGGGAAAGGTCCCATAAAGTCGATGCCCCACAGATCAAAAATTTCGACTATCAGAATTGGGCTCAAGAGCATCATGTCTCTTTTAGAAATAGTTCCCATCTTTTGGTAGTTCTCACAAGTCTTGCAAAATTCTAAGGCATCTCTAAAAAGTGTAGGCCAATAAAACCCATACTGCAAGACTTTTGCAGCAGTCTTTTTCCCACTGAAATGACCCCCACATGCTAAGGTATGACAAAATTTCAAAATGTCTTGCACTTTAATTTCCGGAACACATCTACGAATTACTTGATCCGCACAATATTTAAAAAGAATTAGATCTTCTCAAAAATAGTATTTAATTTGTGCAAAGAAACAATTTTTTCTATTTTTATCCCAATCTGAAGGGATGAGTCCCGTGGCAAGATAATTGATAATATGGGCATACCAAGGCAAGTGGTGGTGTGAAATGGTCAGTATTTGCTCATCGGTGATTTTATCTTGAATGGGTGCAGTGTCAAGGGATTGATCAACCAAATTTCTTGACAAATGGTCAGCAACAACATTTTCACATCCCTTCTTATCCCTGATTTCAAAATCAAACTCTTGAAGCAAGAGTATCCACCTAATCAATCTAGGTTTTGTTTCCTTCTTAGACAAGAGGTATTTCAATGCAGCATGATCGGAGAACACTATGACCTTTGATGCAAGAAGATATGATCTAAACTTATCAAATGCAAAGACCACAGCTAAAAGTTCCTTCTCAGTTGTGGTGTAATTGATTTGAGCATCAACAAGTGTCTTACTGGCATAATAAATAACATGTGAATCCCTGCCTATTTTCTATCCAGAACTGCCCCAATTGCATAATCGGAGGCATCACACATAACCTCAAATGGAAGAGACCAATTGGGTGCCTGCATAATTGGGGCAGTGCTCAAAGATGAGCAAAGTTTCTCAAATGCTTCCATGCATTCCTTATCAAAAACAAAAGGTGCATCCTTAGCCAACAAATTACACATGGGCTTTGCAATTTTGCTAAAATCCTTGATGAATCGCCTGTAAAAGCCCGCATGTCCTAGGAAAGATCGGATTTGCTTAATAGTGGTTGGGGGAGGTAATTTTGCTATCAACTCAACCTTGGCTCTATCCACTTCAATACCTCTCTTTGACACAACATGTCCTAACACTATCCCTTCCTGGACCATGAAGTGGCTTTTCTCCCAACTTAGCACTAAGTTTTTCTCACAACACCTATTCAAAACCTTATCTAAGTGAGAAAGGCACTCATCAAATGTGGATCCAAATAGAGAAAAATCATCCATGAATACTTCTAGAAACTCACCTATCATATCAGAAAAAATGGCAGTCATACATCGCTGGAATGTACTTGGCGCATTACACAGCCCAAAGGACATGCGCCTAAAGGCAAAAGTGCCAAAAGGGCATGTGAAGGTAGTCTTTTCTTGATCTTCTGGGTACACTGCTATTTGGTAATATCCAAAATAACCATCTAAGAAACAGTAGTAGCTTTGACCAGCTAATTTCTCAAGAATCTGATCAATGTATGGGAGTGGGAAATGGTCCTTCATAGTCTTGGAATTTAGCTTCCTATAGTCTATGCACACTCTCCATCCAGTGGTGGCTCTGGTTGGGACTAGAATATCCTTATCATTGGCCACCACTATGATTCCAGACTTTTTCGGAACAACTTGGGTAGGAGCTACCCACTCACTGTCTGAAATGGGGTATATGATACCCGCATCTAACAATTTGAGCACTTCTTTCTTCACTACTTCCTTCATATTTGGATTGAGTTTTCTCTGCATTTCTCTCGATGGCCTAACTCCCTATTCTAAATGAATTCTATGCATGCAAATGGATGGGTCTATCCCTTTCAAATCTGCCACAGACCACCCTATAGCTTCCTATACTTTCTCAAGGTATCCATAAGGGCTTTCTCTTGTAGACTACTCAAATCTGAGTCAACAATCACTGGGAGAGTGTCTCTAGGCCCTAAGAACATGTACTTAAGATGAGATGGCAAAGGCTTGCGCTCAAGTGTAGGAGGTGACTCCAAAGAGCTAGACATAGGTACACTAGCCACAGGGGGTAAGGGTTCTGACTTAGGCATCCAATTAAGGTTACTAATACTCTTGGATGACTCTAAAATTTGGTTAACCTCTTCTATGGCTGAGTCGATGTCAAAGCTATCAGTATCAAAATAAGCAAGGCATGCCTCTAAAGGGTCCTCAGTGAGAATAAATGGTAAGGATTCCTCTACAAGTTCATCAATGACATCAACGAATGAACATTCCTCAAAGTAATGAGGATGGTTAGCTGCATGGTAAACTTGCAGCTTGGCCTTCAAATTACCAAATGACACCTCCATAATTCCAGTCTTGCAGTGAAGAACTGCACTCGCGGTCACTAGTAATGGTCGACCTTTAATTACAGGAATTTGTGGTCTATTGCTATCAACGGTTTCTATGTCTAAGACAATGAAATCCGCAGGGAAGACGAATGATTCGATCTTGACAAGTACATCATGTAAAACTCCCTTAGGTACTTTGGTTGACTGGTCAGCGAATTACAAGATGGTAGGTGTTGGTTTAAGCTCTCCCAAATCCATCTTCGCATACACCGAGTATGGAAGAATGTTCACACTTGCCCCATAATCCACCAAGGCTCTATCAACATAGTGATTCCCTAAGAAACATGGAATGGTGGGTGTCCCTGGGTCCTTCTTCTTAATGAGGATTTGGTACTGGCAAACTGCACTGGCAATATCTATGAGTGCTGAGGACTTGGTCAAATGCACGTGCTCCTTGCGCTGTTGGGTACACAAATCCTTAAGAAATTTTGCATAGGATGAGATTTGTCTAACTGCCTCTAAAAGGGGAATGTTAATTCTAACTTGTTTGAACACCTCAAGTATGTCATCAACTGAGGCTCTTTTCTTGGCTTTCTTAGCAGGCGACACAAGCGCCGAAGGGAAAGGTGCCCTAGGCACATAAGATGCCATTGGGTCTTCCTCATTGGATGGAAAGTTATCCCTTTCTAATTCTTCCTCAATTTCTTTCTCTTGGGTCCTCTCTTTTCTCTTGCCACTCTCATCACTTGCTAACTCCTCTAGTGGGGGTGAGCTACCTTCTTCCCTAACGTAATCCTTTATTTTGTTGTCAATGATTTTCCTACTTCTAAGGACTGTGATGGCTTGGACTTCTTCATGCTTAATTGGCTCTTAAGAGGAAGAACTCTCAGCCACATATGCCCCTTTTGGATTCCTAATCGGTTGACTAGGCAATTTACCCTCCTCTCTTCGATTCATAGTAGTCGCTAATTGGCCAACCTGAGTCTCAAGCATAGCTATGGACTGTGAGTGGGAATGGAGGAGTTGGTTGGTTGTTTGTTTCCATACTTTTCAAAGTACTCAACACTTGCTCCTCAAAACCTGGGGTTCTTGGGGTCGGTTCGGGTTGAGGTGCTTGAACAGTCTGTGGTGGAGGGTGGTAAGTTGGTTGTAAGTGAGGTGCAATGGCACCTTGAGATTGATACTGACCTTGGAGGTGTGGTGGCCTATATGGTGCAACCATGCCCTAATTCCCTCCTTGGTAATTGGGTCTTACAGGCTGTGGGTTCTGAACACTAGGTCTTGGTGGTTGTTGGCCCCAACGGAAATTTGGGTGGTTGGCCCACCCAGGGTTATAGGTATTGGAATAAGGGTCACTTCTCTGTTGCATGTACCCTTGGGCCAAATTGACTTGCTCAGAAATAAAATCAGGATATTGCCCTGCTATGGGGCAAGACAATGTATCATGTGATGAATCATTACAAATGGTACAACTTTCAGACACTAAATTGACCATGGCCTTGTAAGGTTTTTCTTGCAACGCAATGAGTTGATCCAATTTCTTAGACAACGCCTCAACCTGTTGGGTCACTACCTTGGTTTTTTCAACCTCATATATGCCTCATTTCTTGGATGAATAAGAGGATGAGGAAGATGGTGTTAGGGTTGTTCTCTCTCTCTCTGTTAAACCCATGATTTTAATGTAATAGGAATCCTCACTCATTGTCTCAAATAGTGCCCACACCTCGTCAGCACTCTTTCTCAACACAGACCCTCCACAAGCCGAATGAACTAATTGTCTATCTCTCTCCCTTAGACCCTTAAGGAATGCCTGCACTATTTGCCATCTAGGAATATCATGATGCGGGCAAAGCCTAATCAATTTTTTCAATCGTTCCCAAGACTCATTGAAAGACTCTCCCTCAATTTGGGTAAAGTGGAGAATGCTATGACGCATTTGGGAGGTCTTACCAATGGAATAGTAACGGGCAAGGAATAATTTCTGAAGTTCATCCCATGTGGTTATGGGTTGAAGTGGCTCGAGAAATGTAAGCCAGTGTTTCGCCTTATCCTTTAGGGAGAAGGAGAAGAGGAACAAACACAGAGACTCTTGTGGGAAATCTCTAATCCTGATGGTATTACAAATGTTCACAAATTCAGTCAAATGATCATATGGGTTTTCACGATCCAACCCATAAAATGTCGGGAGTTATTGAATGGTATGCTGTTTAATCTCATATGTTAACTCCTCTATGTTAGGGACTTGTATGCATGATGGGGGACTGAATGTGTTTGGCATGAAATGATCTTTCAACAACCTAAGTGCAGGTGGAGGCTGCTGAACAGCTCCACCACCATTATTTCTTAGGGCATTTGCCATATCTGAGTCTACAGTTGGTGGTGACTCTTGAGTATTGCGAAGAGAAGCCCTAGCAGCTCTCAAAGCAGTCTCTAAGTCCTGGTCTAATGGGTGCAACTCCTGTGGAATGGAACATCTACCGTGCATGCAAACCCTAAACCCGTACCCACAGTATGCTCAAAATATGATGCAATGCGAAAAATTAAAAAGAAGAAAAGAGCTAAGAGAACTCCCCTCGGTCCAGATAGCTAGTCTTTGTGTGGTACTATCCAACCTATTTTAGCAATTTTTAGCAATTTAGCATTCAAGGGCTTTTTAGCGCGCAAAATTCAGCAAGTTGGAATTGATCAGATTAAGTTACTTAAGACAAGAACGAGCACATCAAAAGTAACAAGGAAAAAAAAAAGAATAAGAAAGAAAATATTTTTACAACTAGAATAGAACTCCAAAACTTCCTATTTAATCCAACGCACGTTCCCGGCAACGGCGCCAAAAATTTGACCGCGCTACGACAAGGGAGGTTAATTCCTCACCGCGCGTCCAAATTTAGTAATTTATAAAACCACACTCAATAGAAGTTAACCTCAATTCGTTTAGTTAGGGCGAGTGCGGGTCGTCCACAGAGAACGATGGTGAATTCAATAAGAGTCTTAAAAAGGTCTAAACTAGTGAGATTCAAAGTTGATTTGATTGATTGGTTGATTCCCTTAAAAGCTAACAAATGCAGATACAGTAATTAAAATTAGGGAAAATCAAAATGTGGAGAATGGCGATGGGGTTGGATCTGATTAGGGTGCGGGTGTACTGTTTATAATAGAGAATGCTATTTAACTACGGGATAATGGGAAAACCTAAACTACAAGATTAGGTTAACCTAAAAGATATGGATGATTAAATATTTAATGATTAGTCAAAAGCCAAAAATTATCAAAACTCATTGAGGATGCATAACCTATGCTAGCGATTAAATCGTTATCTACTCAACCATCCATTAACAAGAATACTATTTGCATTCGATTGTAGAAGTAATCTCAGAAGACTCATACAATTAAGATAAAAAGGATTTTATAAACAATGATACACGAATACAAATCTATCCTGAAGTTACTAAAATTAATTACAAATAGTACAAATTAAACCTCACCCAAAACCTTTTCCAAGCCCCATAGCCAAAAGACCTAGCCGGCCATGCAGTAGATCGGCGATTGTCGAACGCTCCTCCACCACATAGTTTGATTGCAAGGCCTTTGGAGTAGAATTGAAGTGTTTGGTTCCCAAGAAAATGCCTAGAATCTAGAATATGCTAAAAAAGGAAAGGCTGCTAAAAAGGGAATAGAATCTCCCCTAAAAAGTTGTTATTTATAGTTCCCATAAACCCTAGAGGGTGAAATGACGATTATACCCCTCAATTACTTAATATTTACAAGAAAATATCTCAGAATAGTCGAATCTGGGAGTTCTCTATCGATAACGGTCATGCATCTATCGATAGAGAACTCGAATGGTGCAAATCGCCTTGGTCAGCAAGAACACCTATCAATAGGTGATGAACTCCTATCGATAGAGAACTCGAATGATGCCAATCGCCTTGGAACAGATCATGTCATATATCGATAGCGAGGGTGTGCCTATCGATAGGTGATATTTTTGAATCCGAGATTAACAGTCAGAAGCTCACATCTATCGATAGCACATGCCACCTATCGATAGGTCTTGCATGAATTTAAAATTAGGCTGGCAGGGACCATCATCTATCGATACCCATCATCACCTATCGATAGATAAGCCTTTCTGCTTCAAGTTTGATTTAAATCAATCCCCAATGCTTCCTCAGCTCATTGCCATCTTTTCCCTCAGCTCAGGCTTCATCGAAAAGCATAAGAACATGGTCCCATTGGACAAAATCCTACAATAAGCCCGAAAACACCGTTATTCAATTATTCAGGGAAAAACCTAATCGATTACTCCATAATTAAAGCAGAATTAGGGGTAAAAGATATCAAATTAGGGCCTATGGTTGCGAGCAATCATAAGTCTAGAATGAAGATCTCGGAGGATGTATGCACCGAGTTCAGTAATCACTACAGGTATAACACGGAAGTTGAAGTCACTAGGAGAGATCTGGAGACTATTAAGCAATAACCTAAGGAAACTTTCTCTGCCTTCATCACCCGTTGGAGGGCCAAGGCTTCCAAAATGCTTAACCGACCCGAAGAAGAAGAACAAATCCGCATGTTGGTGAAGAATTTGCTCCCAGTGTATCACAAACACCTGTTTTCCCAATACCTTCCCAATTTCCGAGCCATGGTCGCCGCTGGTACCCAAGTGGAGGACGCCCTAGGCAGTGGAGCCCTCGGAGCCGATGAACCCTACAAAAGCCGCCGACCTGTCATCAATGGGAAGGCCACCGAAGTCAGTGTCATATCTCAGCCTGCTCCATTCACCCAACCCTTTTCCTTGGGAAATAAACCATTCAGAAAATTTACCGAACTCCATATGCCATTGGAGCGAGTCTTTAAGAAATTGAAAGCTCGAGGCTTGCTCCAACCTTTAAAGCCCAACCTATTACCCAAAAATTACAATGAGAATGAGTATTTCCATTTCCATCAGTCCAAAGGACACAATATTAATCGTTTTATCCGCCTTCGCCATGAAATCCAAGACCTCATAGACAAAAAGACTATTTCCTCACCTTCTCAACCCAATGTCACCCAAAATCCACTCCCTACCCATGCAGTCCCACCACCCGCAAATATCAATGTCATTCATGCCGACCCTTATGTCCACTGTGAGCCTATCCGCCCTCATCCTTCATTCCCTACCTCCATAATTGAGATGTTTCATCACTGTCAGGCCCGCGGGCTCATTACCCCATACAAGCCAAGATCCAAGAAGCTTTATTGCCAATACCATGCCACTTCTAGCCATGACACGGAATCCTGTGATACATTGCGGAATATAGTACAAGGGTTCATTGATCAAGGTCTGATTGAAATCCCTCAACCCTTCACTAGCCCAAGGGGGCTTTATCGTTCATGGAGACAGTTTGAGAAAGATACATTCCTGGGTTTTAGTTCGAATGGGCTTCCGGAGCCTCGTGAAGTAGATCAGTCATCTAAGAATGTTACTAGTCAGTGGGCTCTCAAAGAAAGGTTTGAAACTAGAGAATTTTCTATGGATTTGTTGACAGAAAGAAATGGGAGGTTTAGTTTCTACCTTCTCTACCCTGAAGATTCTTGTGAAGCTAAGATGGCAAAGATTGAACCCATTAGACCTAAGGCTGGAGCCAAGAAAGCCTTCTCCAAGACTGAGACTAGTCAATGGGAGTTGCGAAAGAGATATGAGGCCGGAGATCCCGAAGTAGGCCTGTTGGGGGAACCTAATGGAAAGTTCGACTTCTATGTCCTTTACCCTAAAATAGAAAAGCCCACCTTTGAAGAACCCATTGGTCCTTCTGGTTGGGGTGATATCCCTGACTCACTTGAAGAAGATGTTCCTATGGTTCAGGTTGAGCCTGAAGATCCAAACCTCATCCTTTCTGAGAAAGCTAGCCAAAGTATCCTTAAGAAGCATTTTGAGAATAGAATCTTTACGACCAAGACCACCGATATGAATGGGGAAGTCCATTACCGAACTGTTTATCCAAGGCAACCATGGGTCACTCAATGTTTCAGATCAAGTTCGACTTCTGCCGAGTCTACTGTAGATGATGGGTCAGAGAATGAGATTGATATCATAGAGTGGGAAGATTTGATGAACACACCCGAGGAGATAGCAGATATTTGGACCAGTGATAAGGAGGATGTTAACGATGTCACTAGAGGAGGTCGTCATTTTAAGCCCACTAACTTGGAATCCGACAATCCTTTAGGAGAGTTAGAGAGATCCCAACGCACTGAAGTTCAAGAAGAAGAGGAAGAGATATTGAAATAGCTTAAGCGTACTCAAGCCAATATCACTATCTGGGGACTTTTGATGGCCTCTCAGAAGCATAGGTAGACAGTATTTTGGCTATTTAACTAAGTTCAGATTCCCATCGACACTTCGCCTGAAGGTTTAGTCAGTTTAGTCAGTCCAGTTCAGCATGGCCAGTCGATGTCCTTCACAGAATTAGATCTTCCGAAGAAGGGACCAAATCATTTGCAGGCTTTGTATGTCACTGTGGATACTATGGGCAAGAGAACTCCTACAGTATTGATAGATAATAGGTCAGCTTTGAATGTGTGTCCTCTCAGTACTGCCACTTCCTTGGGCATCGAACCGTCAGAATTCAAGCCGTCAGGACAAATTGTGAGAGCGTATGATAACACTCGAAGAGAAGTAGTTGGCATGGTCACCTTACCTCTAGTTATTGGGCCTGTAGAGTTCCAAGTTGTTTCCAAGTGCTTGATGTGCCTGCTTGCTTTAACCTTTTACTTGGTAGACCATGGATCCACCCAATTAGGGCAGTGCCTTCTTCTCTCCATCAGAAAGTCAAGTTTCCCTACAAAGGCTCAGTGGTGATATTAAAAGGAGATTCCGAGATCACTCATACTCGCGTACCCATCTGTGAGATTAAGCAAGAGTTTGAAGGGATGTCTTTGTCGGGCTTTGACTATATACAGTGTGTAGAAGTTTAGTCAGGGTGTAAGGAGAAAATGGTGCTAGATCACAGTCCATGTGGAAATATGCAAGTTGGTCAGATCATGAAAGGCATGGGTTTCTTTCCGGGAATGGGCTTAGGTCGTCGTCATCAGGGCATACCTAGTCCTATTAAGTACACCTCGGCGATTCATCCTTTTGGATTGGGCTATCAGAGCACTGAAATAGACAGAAAAGAGATGGTACAAAAAAGAAGGGAAAGACAACTAGCCAAAGAAGAAGGACGAGTCCCTAATCTTGTTCTAAAACCTTACCGACCCACTCTGAATGGGGCTTTTGTCAAAGAAGGGATGATTTTCCTTACTGCGGTTTCCCGGAGCCTATCTACCTTAAAGATCAGAAAGTTAGGGTTTTTGGATTTGAAATCTTCTTCAACACTCTACTGCCTATGTCTCTAACCACCATCATGGTCGAAGAGCATGCAGAGTTTGATTGGGCCGATCATATCGATGAAGTCGCCATAGGGGCTATGTTCAAAGAAATCACCTACGTCGAAGAACATGTTCATGAACCAGATCCTATCTACTTCATTAAAGATGCCACCAGTTCTTTGACCAATTGGAGCCTTGAGAATGAGCCTCGAGTTGAAGACTCAGTCATGGAAGAATCGTTCCCATCAGATGATAGCTTGTAGGATTTCTGTGCTTTCTTTCCATAGGATTAGAATAGGTTTCATATTGTTTTCTTTTTCGATAAAATCATCCCTCTTCTTTTGGGAGGTGAATGATAGCTTAGCTTGTGTTACATTTCTTCTTCATGATTAATAAAATATTATTTTTCTTCATTCTTTTCATTCGCAGCTTGTTTCTTCTTTCTTCTATGGACATATATGGCATGAATATAGATCCTACAAAGGATGTTCCCCCTGAGTTTGAACAACGAAAGGAAATGGAACATGCTCGGCCTAATGTGGATGAATTAATATCAATCAATTTAGGATTCGATGAGTCGTCTAAGATGATTAAAATTGGAGCAATTTTGTCACCACAAGAACAAGAAAAATTGGTAGGTTTATTAAGAAAGAATATAGATGTTTTTGCATGGTCATACAATGATATGTCAGGGATCGACACCGACATAGTACAACACTTCATCCCCACTAACCCTGGATTTAAGCCGGTTAAGCAGAAGTTGAGGAGAATGAAGTCGGAGTAGGCACTAAAAATCAAGGATGCGGTAGTAAAACAGATGAATGCTGGATTTCTTCAAGTAGTAGAGTACCCCGAGTGGTTAGCTAATATTGTACCAGTACCTAAGAAAGATGGGAAGGTTAGAATGTGTGTAGATTTCTGGGACTTGAACAAGGCATGCCCTAAAGATGATTTCCCATGACCACACATAGATATCTTGGTAGATAGTACCGCCGGTCATGCTCTGTTATCCTTTATGGACGGGTTCTCAGGTTATAATCAGATAAAGATGGCCCCTTGAGATATGGAGAAAACCTCATTCATCACTCAGTGGGGGGCCTTCTGTTATCGGGTAATGCCCTTTGGCCTAAAGAATGCCGGTTCTACTAATCAAAGAATGTCAACCACCTTATTACACGACATGATTCATAAAGAAGTCGAGGTGTATGTGGATGATATGATCGTGAAGTCAGTAGATCGAGAAGGTCATTTTGAGGCTTTAGGCAAGTTTCTTCAGAGGATTAAGCAGTATAAGTTGAGGCTGAATCCCCAAAAGTGTGCCTTTGGAGTAACCGCCGTGAAGTTGTTGGGGTTTATGATCAAACAAAAAGGAATAGAGGTCGACCCAGGAAAGTTTAAAGCCATCACAGAGATGCAACCGCCAAAGACTGAGAAAGAGATTCGAGGTTTCTTAGGCAAGGTTCAGTTTATCAGTCGATTCGTAGCACAGCTGACCATGATTTGTGAGCCCATCTTCAAGCTTCTTAAGAAATACGTACCCACAAAATGGAATGACGCATGCCAAGAAGCCTTTGAGACTATTAAGAGATATTTGAGTAATCCACCAATACTAGTTCCCTCGCTGCAAGGTGAGCCTCTGCTACTTTACTTAGCATCCACTGAAACTGCAATGGGACCTATGATAGCTCAATATCTACCAGAATCACGAAAAGAGAATGTGGTGTACTATTTGAGTAAGAAGATGACCAACTATGAGGTTAAGTACGACGCATTAGAGAAGACATGTATGTCATTGGTATGGGTTACCCAAAAGCTTCGCCATTGCATGTTGTCTTTTCAAGTGCAACTCATTAGTCGCATAGATCCCTTGAAATACTTGTTGGAGAAGCCAATGTTATCTTATAGGACTGCCCGATGGTTGTTGTTACTATCAGAGTTCGACATTCAATATGTGGTGCAAAAGTCAGTGAAAGGGAGAGCAGTGGCAGAGTTTTTAGCAGAACATCCGTTGTCAGTAGAGAAAGAGTCAGAACATCATTTCCCCAACGAAGAGATTTTAGAAGTGAGTAAGGAACCTTGGAAAGCCTTCTTCAATGGAGCTCATAATAAGAGGGGATGTTGAATAGGTGCGTTGTTAGTCACACCGGAGGATAATTTGATACCATTATCTGTCAAGTTATCTTTCGATGCTACTAATAATATAGCCGAAAATGAAGCTTGTATCCTGGCACTAGAAGCCGCTTTGGAGTTAGGTGTGAAAGAATTGAAAGTATATGGAGATTTAGCTTTGATCATATGTTAGACTAGAGGAGAATGGAAAACTCGTGATAAGAAGTTGTTGCCCTACCGTGAATACTTAGAGACCTTGGTGAAAGAATTCCGTCGAATTGACTTCTTTTACCTGTCTAGGTTAAAGAATAAGTTTGCAGATGCCTTAGCTGCTCTGGCATCTATGGTAGATATCCCTAAAGATGAAAGTGTAACTCCTCTCATCATCGAGTCACGAAAAGAGCCGATTTATTGTTGTGCTATACAAGAAGAGGAGCCGAATGATGGAAAACCATGGTATTATGACATCCAATAGTTTGTAGAAAAAGGAGAGTACCCGAAAGAAGCATCTGTTAGTAATATGCCCTAATAGCCAATCTCACTGGTGTAATTTAGGACATAAAGTTGATTCATGTATTATTATTATTCATTAATAAAATGGGCTTTTGATTATCATGTATTCTTCTGTTATTATATTCATGATAAGTCCTTAGAAGGAATGTCAATATAAGATCTCAAGAGTTGAGATTAGGAGACTTATATTGTTAAAGATTTCTTTCTTAGATATTCCTAGTCATAGGATTATTTATTGGGCATTAATAATCCGGATAGACTAGCACATGTTATGTCTGCTCAATATGGAGAATGACTAGTCTCAAGTCATTTGTGTAATGACACTAGGACACACCTGTGGGTGCTTGTTTGAGAACAAGTACACTAAATGTGATCATTGATTGAGTTTGTTGAATGGAGTTTTACTTACATGTCAAACAACAACTCAGTGTTACAATGATGCAAGTGATCCTAAGACCTGAGGCACCATAGATGTCCTGTGTTAGGGATATTAGGGTTTGATAGTACAATGTACATATCCTAACCATGGAATTTGTGTATGTACTCATTGGCCCTAGTATACCTGTCATGGGGACATATGAGTGTACAACAAGGAATCTATCACTCTCAGTAAAGAGAGGGAATGCCTCGTATGATTCTCAAAGATATAATTCATATAAGTCTTTGGCCAAAGCAGTTGGGAATAAGAAAACTGTTTCTTGAGTATCCCAAGGTTGAATTTATATTTTGAGAATCACATACAAAATGTTAAATTAGGGTTTGACATATTATCCAATACCCAAGTAATTTAACTAAGGCATTGTTTGATGGAAGGATTGAATTGTATCTTAATTGTAACTGAAGGGTTCACTCTGTTATGATTAACCTTCACACAACCTAGGGTGTGTCTTGACATATTGCTAGATGTCACTCAGGACTAGTAGAGGCCAAAGAGAAATTGATTTCTCAAAAGGGAAATTAGAAGAGTTCTAATTTGAACCTTAAATAAAAGTAGTTTTATTTAAAGGATAATTTATTATCCTAATTCCTACTACTAGGTTGTTGTGAACCTAAGAGGTCACACACATATAGTTGGTAGCTTCATTTAAAGAATAAGAGAGAATAATATGCAAATATTAATTAACTAGAATTTCAAGTTTTTGAAATTTGAAATTTGAATTTTGAAATTTGAATTTTGAATTTTGAAATTTGAAATTGTCATGAGATGACAAGATAATTAAAGATTTCAAATAGTTAATTGAATTTCAAGTTAGTTGAAATTTAAATTTGAAATGGTTTCAAATTATAGATAAGATAACTAATTATCTATCATTGCATTTATATTTTGAATTTGATTTATTTCAAATTTGAAATATGGTTATCATCTATCTAATAAGTGAGCTAGCACTCATCATATAGATAGACAAGAAGGGGCCGGCCATACTAAGGTGAATAGGATCAAAAGTGTTTTGTGAAAATTCCCTAGCCATCTCCTCTCTCTCTCTCATCTCTTGGAGCTTGCAACTAGTGTGGATCAATCTTGGAGGCCTTCATCTACTTGGGGCTGATCTACAATCATTTAATCCTACTCTTAAGGCTATCAATGTAAGTTGTTTACATTATTTAAGTATTGATTTATAGCTTATACAATCATCATGTGATCTTGGTTTATATTCCATGGAAGAAAATTTTTTATTCCGCACATTTCCATGGGATTCTTTCAGCATCATCCATAGATAGGAAGACCATAAGGAGGTTAGCCAGCCAGTACATCCTGTGTGGGGGTAAGTTATATAGAAGATCATACGATGGGATACATCTGATGTGTGTCAGTGAATGAGAAGCAGAAAAAATAGTGCTAGAAGTGCATGACGAGGCTGGGGCTCCACATATGAATGGATACATGTTGGCCAAAAAGATTGTGAGATTAGGGTATTATTGGTCAACCATGGAGAGGGATTGCCATCTACATGTCAAGAAGTGTCATAAATGTCAAGTGTTTGCAAGTGGGAAGCATCAACCCTCGATGCCACTCACTACCATGTCTTCGCCATGGCTATTTGCAACATGGGGCATTGACATCATTAGCAAGGTAACCCCTGCAGCTTCAAATGGACATGAGTACATTCTAGTCGCCATAGACTATTTAACCAAGTGGGTAGAGGCTGCGTCTTACAAAACATTGAATGCCAAGCAAGTAGCGGAGTTCATACATAATAACATTATCTACTGGTATGGAGTACCCCAAGAGTTTATTTCTGACAATGGACAGCACTTTCGAAAGGAAACCGAAGAGATTTTACAGAAATATGGCATCAAGCATCATCGCTTATCTCCTTATAGGCCACAGACAAATGGGGCTGTCGAAGCAGCGAATAAGAATCTCAAGACGATCCTGAAAAAGACTACCGAGTCCTATAATGATTGGCACAAGAAATTACCACTAGCATTATGGGGATATCGTACTTCCATTAGGTCATCAACAAGGGCTACTCCCTTTTCACTCGTGTATGGAATGGAAGCAGTATTTCCTATAGAGTTAGAGGTCCCGTAATTAAGGATTGCCATTGAGAGTCAATTGGCAGAAGTAGAATGGGTCAAAAGCCGGTACGAAGAGTTAACTTTGTTGGATGAAAGACGATTGAGAGCTCTTTACCACATTCAAGGGTATCAAAGAAGAATAACGAGGGCATTTGGCAAGAAAGTAAAGCTCAGAGGTTTGAAGAAAGAGGATTTAGTACTAAAGGAGATTCGAGCACCAATTCATGATCCGCGAGGAAAGTTCAAACCCACATGGGTAGGTCCTTACTGTTAGAGGTATGCCCTAAAACCAATCCTAAAGTGCATATCTATTTCATATTAGGATAAGAAGGTACTGCTTATCGTTTGTATATTCAATTATATATACGATAATGTCCATGAATAAATGATAAGAGAAATGTGTATCTCAAGTTTGTTGAGATATGAAGACTCATATTTCTCATACAC
>JAESVK010000415.1:0-35435 GCA_017140935.1 Hamamelis virginiana
TTCAAAAAATAATAGAAAACGAGGAAAAGTGAGGAAGATCAAGGCTGAAGATTGAAATCTTAAAGTAGTTTAGATTAATAGGAATAAAACCAATATATGTAACTGCAACCAAAGACAAAATTGCGCCAAAAGCCCAAAAGAAAAGTATTTTAACAGGAAATGAAAAGCTAAAGGAATGGATAACTATATTTAGCCATGCATATTGTTCATTGATGTAAGAAGTTGAAAAGCCTAGTCAATTTGTGCTACTGAAACTTCATCGTCTTCACTTTTCCTAGCCTCCGCTACGCAAATTCTTATCAGTGCATTGTATTCCTTCACCCCACTTCTCGTCCCAAATATAAAAGGATTTGTGTACCCTTTCTCTGTCCAAACATTCTGAATAACCTATCATTATGATGACCCTGCAGGGTACTCTTGAAAACCCATTTCTGTTTCCTTTTACGGGATAATTCTTTCCGGCGTAGGTTAATGTTGTGCGAATCAGCTGAACTAACTGAATTCAAATCAGTACCACCTGCAAATGGGAAAAATATATATATATATATATATATATATACTTTTAACAAAAAATTGGAACAAAACATATAAGCCAACAACGCGCATTCTCAGTTAATAAATATCGGAAGTGCTATGGTCAGCTACACCTGATGCTCCCTCTTATAGAGCCACTCGCAGTGCAAATATCAAAAAACTGGCCGTTATATTAGATACCCCAATCACGTATGTCATGCCTACCAAAAATCACAGTGATCCAACGGTTGATTTTTGAGAAAACTGGCTGTGAAAAAATGATAACATTTTAAAGAACAAAAAAATCACAGTTTTTCAAAGTTACATTTTTTAAAAACCAACCGTTAAATCATATGTGATTTTTGGTAGCCAAAACATACATGATAGGAGTATATAATCCAACAGTCAATTTTTCAAAATTTTCATCGTAAATGACTCTACAAGAAAGCACCTGGCATCAGGTGCACCAGATATTAGAAGATCTATCTATCTATATATATATATATATATATATATATATATATATATATAGATTCTTTTAACAAAAAAATGGAACAAAACATATAAGGCGACAACGCGCATTCTTATCTAATAAAATAAAATGGTCGAGAAATTCTTAAGCAAATGACAGAACAATGAAAAACGAATTTTGTTGTCTGATTGATCCAGTTGACAATCGCAATGGAAAGTGAAAGTTTTGTGTTTCCTGCAAAAATTGAAGTTTTCGGTGATATTACCAGGAAACTGTGAAGGGGAAAATGCCCAAAATTTAGCTCTCAGAAAATAGAAATCTCCATGGGAAGTTCAAATTTCTTGATATACAAATGAAAGTAACATGTCACGTCACACAAAAGTAGTAACATTTCCACAATTTCTTGCATTCGATCTCAACCTAACTAAACCGATACCCACTGAGCTAATTCACAAAAACTACATATTAAGTTATTGACCTCCGTTTGGTAGCCAAGAAAACAGCGGGAAAGAAAAATAAGAAGAAACATTGGGATGCAGCAACTACTTGGATTTGGAATAATTGTTGAAATATCCCAAGTTTTCAATTCTTTTCCGCCACTTCCTCGGCATACAATTTGAGCACGAAATTTTCACCATTTTGTTCCTCAATTACAATTTATAAATACATACCGCATAATATAGAAGTTAGCCATCTCGTTATCCGCTCCGTCGATTCGTCTACATTAACCCCACAAAAAATTTATATTAAAATAATAAAATTAGTCAAAATACTTGTCAGTCCACTTTTACTCCATTGCGTCACAGTGAAAGTATAAGAAAAAGGAGAAATGAAAGAAAAACACAAAACAGAAGATTCAACATATTCGTTTCTTCCCTTCAGTTTTCTCGAGAACCAAACAGAAAATAGAAACAACAAATGGGTCGCATACCAGAGCCTGAGGCTGTATCAAAATTCAAGCTGGGGAGCTGGGAATCAGTGGTAGAGGACAGTTTGGAATGTTTAAGAAAGGGGTCGGACACAACATGTTTTTGGGTTGCGTCGTCGGCGCAGGGGGTTTTGGAGGTGGTTTCAACGGCAGAACGGAAGAGAGAGCTGAGATTTTTGGCTTTAGAGACGGACATTTGATCTTTCACCACGTTTCACACTTCTCACTACCAAACCTCGCTCATCTTAAATCTTAAATACAGCGCAGCATGATAGAGATAATCTTTAATCAAGGATTTCGTATTTTAAATTCCAGCGTTAATCCAGTTAATTTGTTATTTAGTTTCCTTAATTTAAGGATTGTTTTGAATTATTCAAATTAGGATCACTATTGTAGCCTATATAAACTTAATTTTATTCAATGAAAAATATGACCTTATTTTCCATTTTTCCTGCTAAGATAAGAGTGCTACTAGTTTGACAACCAACTCATGAAAAAATACCCATAATGGGAGAAATTATAATACAAATGAAAAAGGACTATTACTTTAGGGAAATTTCCCAAAATAAATTCAAGTTTTCAAACAATGACATCTTTGAACCCATATGTCTGAAAATGTCAAATGTAAATCTCTGTACCCTTTTTTGGACCATATTGCCCTTCTAACGGTAATATTTTCAAAAATATTTCATAATTTTTTCATGTAATACCCAACTTTACACAGAATATCCAACTTTATTAATAATACCCAATACCCAACTTACATTTAATACCCAACGAATCATTAAATATCCGGTACTTGTTTTACAAAGAATACTCATATTTGTGAAGAATACCCATAAAATGATTACTCTCCGTACAAGTCAGATCATAACTTTTTCTAGTCAAATCAAATACTAACATGTCCCATCAACCTTTTTCAAAAGTTAGAAGTAAAGCATACCCACTATTGCATATAATACTCATATATGTGCATGATACCTAATACCCAAAAGTGAACGTAATATCCATCCTTACACTGAATAACCAAAACTATATTTTATATAGAATATCCAATTCTTTGAAGAATATCTAATGGGAATACCTCCCAACAACTATATTTTATATTTTAGTGTCAAGTCTTAAGAGGTACTTTTCTTCTTTATTTATCAACTTTATGAAATGAGCTCAACTGCATCTACCTCAATTATTGCTTTTGTGGAATTGAGATTAGATAAGACTATAAGGGATAAGCTCCAAGAAGGGAAAAAAAACAAAAAAAAAGAAAAAAAAAATTCAGATGGGCCACTAGTGCTTAGAATTAGTTCTCCCTTGATCATTTCATTTGCAATTGATTTTCAATACATGCCCCCAAAACAAGAAAATGTTAGTTACAAATTGTTTTGTATTTGGGTACAAGTGCCACAGAGTTCAATTTCTCTCTCTTGCGCAGATGAAATTATAAATTCATCATCTAAAATGGGGTAATTTAGGAAAAGTAACTCTACCACCCCGAATGAAGGTCTCAGATTAGTTTTAGGATCAGTAATGCTATATATCCCAAATGAATCCTACACCTTCATTTAGAGTTAGCACAACAATGAATCTCACTCAAGATCACACTACACTACATTTTGAAATACTGAGTATACACACAAGGAATGATGGAAACCTCACTTCACTCCACTTCAATTAAACACACTAGCTGAGTAGCTGTAGCTACGTACATACTCTAATACTCTACAGGCTCGGGGGACTTATTGCCAGTAGTAGTTGCTGTTGTTGCCAACTTTGAATTGGGGTACTGGAGACCTAGCTGGTATTTACATTTTGCAGTTTTCGAGGAACCACAAATTCATCTTCCTCTCAATCATTGAAGGCTGTCAACGCTTCTAAAGACGTTTGAAATAAGGCAGGAGAGCGAGCTTGGTATTATCATCTTCCCACTTCAATTCACTCCACCATTGTTGTTCTCCTCTCATCTCTTTTATGGTATTTACATTTTGGGAAGTGAGAGGTAGCCTCATGAACTTATTACATCTGATCACTTGGAGCTGCTCTAGACTCTGCCATGACCCTTTTTCTCCACAAATACTCCTCAATTCAGGAAGCTTCTCCAATCGCAATTTCTGTAGTTTTGGAAGAACAGGATTTGCAGTCACGATCTGCCCTGAACTATTATCATATTCAATGACCTTTTCCAATTTTACACTGTTAGATTATATAGCAGTTTGTATAGCTGTTAGTATAGTATAGAAAGTGTATAGCTGTGTATATACACAGTCAACTCTCATAGCTATTAGTTTCCATTAATAGTTTGTTTCCTTATATCGTATTTGCCTATATAATAGGCCTCCGTATGTACATGTATTACACACACATTGAATATACAAAGACTAAGGTCTTTCTTCATGGTATCAGAGCAGGTTCTCTGAAGCCTTCTTCTCTTCCGCTGCTCTCACGGTTCAGGCCATCCGGCAACCGTGTGAACACATTTTTCTACATTTTTCCGGCAAGCACTCACTGTTTGCCTTTGGTTTTTCTTTTTCGTGAGCCTAAAACTGAATTTCAAGGCCACAGCAAAGTAGCCACCATCGATACGAGCACGGCAATATAAAGCACATCGCCGGAAAACCCTCCACGGGCCATCACGCGCCGCCTGAAGTTCACGCGTCATCTTCACGCGCCGTCACGCGCCCTTGCAACAAAAGCGCGTCAGATCCACGCGCGGCGTGAAGTTCACGTGTCGTCTACCTTGTAGGGCTGACGTCATCAGCCCATGTCAGCGCCACTTCATCCGCCGACGTCAGCACCACGTCATCAGACCCGTGCCCAGTGCCCGTGACCCGTGCCCCATCGCCCGCGACCCGCAACCCAGAGTTGACCGTTGACTAGTTGACCATTGACCGTGACTGTTGACTTTGATCGTTGACCGTTGACTTTGACCGTTGACTTTGACCGAAAATTTTTTCTCAGGTGCTTTCTGACTTATTTTTGCATCCTGAATCCATTTTTGCTGTCTATTTTTCAATTTGAAATTTAGATATGCCTCATGATGAGATCTCTCGTCCGATTCATGTTATTTTTTATGGAGATAACTTTGCTCAGTGGTCTCAAGCCATGCGTAGTTATCTCAAAGGCCGCAAGTTGTGGCTTTATGTCTCTGGTGACCGTCCTATCCCAGCCAAAGAAGAAAAAGAAATTGATTCTGCCTATGCCATTCGAGTGGAGGATTGGGAAAGTGCTAATCATCAAATCATCACGTGGTTTCGAAATACTTCTATTCCCTCCATTGTTGATGAGTTTGGCAACCTTGATATTGCCAAAGAGGTCTGGGATTTACTTGTTACTTGGTATGCTGGACCGAGTGGTGCACGAAATTTTAAGCTCACGCGCAAACTCTACCAGATTCACCAGGAACCAGGTGAGCGCATCACTGTATACCACAGTCGGATGAAATCTATTTGGGATCAATTAACTGCATCTGAACCAGTCATCTCTAATTCTGCTGACGCCAAATTGGTTTACGTTCACCATGAACAAGGACGACTGTTTCAGTTTCTGATGGGCCTCCGTGATGAGTTTGAATCCGCCAGAAGTCATATTCTACATCAGAATCCGTTACCCACAGTATCTCAAGCAATTCATGAGTTGGTTGATGATGAGACACGTCTCCAGACCGAACCCATCTCTCAGATTATGGTTCTTGCTACTCCAGCCTCTGTTCCACAGACTGTTACTCCTGTTTTACCTTCTGCAGGTTCTTCTACTTATGCTTCAAGAGGCATGGGGAATAATTCCAGACGGCATAACAACAAGAAGCCTCTTATTATTTGCAGTTTCTGTAAGAACAAAGGTCATTCTGTTGAAGCTTGTTACACTCGTCAGCGTATTCTTCAGAACACTGCTGCCTTGACTCAGTCTGAATTATCTGTTGTCGATTCTCATTCCGCGTCTGGATCTACTTCATCACTATCTATGGGAGATTTACAGGATATGGTTAATCAGGTTCATCTTCCATCTTCCAGTGCATCCAACACTGCTCTTTCTACGACATCAGGTAATTCTCCTACATGGCTACTTGATTCTGCTTGCTGCAATCATATGACTTCTTCTACTGATGTTGTATCTACACATACTACCACTTCTCTTCCTACCATATACACTGCAAATGGTTCTCCTATGCATGTCTCTCACCTTGGTACTATCTCTACACCAGCTTTATCTGTCTCCAATGTTTATCAGATTCCCCAACTTACTCATAATCTTTTATCTGTTGGGCAACTTACTGAACTTGGTTTTTCTTTAACCTTTTCTTCTACTGGTGTTGTTGTGCAGGATTCTCAGACGGGGCAGATCGTTGGGACCGCCCGTAAGGTCGGAAGGCTGTTTGAGCTTGTCTCTCTTCATCTTCCTTCTTCTCGCCTCTCTGCTTCTGCCGTTTCTGGAACGAGCACTTCTTCTCTTGCTTTATGGCATTCTCGCTTTGGTCATGCATCTGTCTCTAGGGTTAAACAACTAGTTTCTAGGGGTTTGTTGGGTTCAGTTTCAAATAAAAGTTTTGATTGTATGCCTTGTCAATTTGGCAAACAAACTGCTTTACCTTTTAATAACAGTGTTTCTCATGCTATTTCTCCTTTTGATCTTATTCATTCTGATGTATGGGGTCCTTCTCCCATTACTACACAGGAAGGGTCACGTTATTTTGTTATTTTTGTGAATGATTTTTCTCGATATACTTGGATTTATCTTTTCAAAAATCGTTCTGAACTTTATCAAATATATCGTGACTTTACTAAAATAATTGAAACACAGTTTTCTAAACCCATCAAAGTTTTTCGATCTGATAATGCCCAAGAATATAAAGCAAATGGATTTCTTGATATTCTACATCAATTTGGTACTCTTCCCCATTCTTCTTGTGCTGGCACATCTCAGCAAAATGGCAGAGCTAAGCGCAAACTTCGACATATTCTCGATGCTGTCCGTGCTACCACTATTGCTGCTTCTACTCCTTTTCACTTTTGGGGGAAAGCTGCTGTCACTACCGTTTACACCATCAATCGGTGTCCTCTCCTATTGTTCAGAATCAAACTCCTTATGATCTGCTGTTTGGTTCTTCTCCATCCTATGACTTACTCAGAGTCTTTGGATGTGTCTGTTTTGTTCTTCTTCAAGATCATGAACGAAACAAACTTCAGTCTCGTTCTCGATTATGTTGTTTTCTTGGATATGGAATTGGTCAAAAAGGTTATAGGTGTTATGATCCAATCAGTAAACGTCTTCGTGTTTCTCGACATGTGATCTTTTGGGAACACAAAATGTTTCACAAACTGCCTCATGTCACTGTTTCCTTTGTTTCCTCTGTTGATCCTATTCCTGATCTCTTTCCCACTTTTCCTGAGGAGTCTTCCCCTTCTATTCCTGACATACCTTCTACTGTGTCTGATGAGCCTCCAGCACCGATCTTCAACGAGCCCACTGATACTGTTCCAGCTGTGGATCCTGCTGGTCCTTTTGACCCTCATGCACCTCGCCGCTCTCATCAGGTAACTACACTTCCTTCTCATCTTTGTGACTTCCATTGCTTTTCTGCTATTGCCTCTCTCTAGGAACCTCAGACTTTTCGTGAGGCTTCCTCTAACCCTTTATGGCAGCAAGCTATGAAAGAAGAGTTGGATGCATTACCTAAGACAGGAACATGGGATTTGGTTGATCTTCCTTCCGGTAAATCTGTTATTGGTTGTAAATGGGTTTATAAGATCAAGACTCGGTCAGATGGTACTATTGATCGCTACAAGGCTCGTCTTGTTGCCAGGGGTTTTACTCAGGAGTATGGGATTGATTATGAGGAGACTTTTGCTCCAGTGGCTCGACTTTCTTCTGTTAGGACTCTTATTGCCATTTCTGCAACTCGCAAATGGCCACTCTTTCAGATGGATGTCAAAAATGCTTTTCTTAATGGTGAACTCTCAGATGAAGTCTATATGAAGCTTCCTCCTGGTTTTTCTCACCCTCCGGGGTTCCCTCACAGAGTATGTCGACTACGGCAGGCACTTTATGGTCTTAAGCAAGCTCCTAGAGCCTGGTTTGCCAAATTCAGTGGTACTATCTCTCAGCAAGGTTTTTCCCCCCAGTTCTTTTGATACAGCTCTTTTTCTGAGACGGTCTGATCATGGCATCACTATTTTACTCTTGTATGTCGATGATATGATTATTACAGGTGATGATATGCAGGGTATTCAGGATCTAAAGCACTTTCTTAGTCGACAGTTCGAAATGAAAGATCTTGGTCCTCTTAATTACTTTCTTGGTCTAGAAATTTCCTCTTCTGCAGATGGTTATTATCTTACTCAGGCCAAGTATACTTCAGATCTGATTTCTCGAGCCAGTATCACTGATAGCAAGATAGTTGACACCCCTATTGAGTATAACTGTCGCCTCAATTCTCATGATGGCGAACTCCTATCTGATGCTACTCTCTACAGACAGCTTGTTGGGAGTCTAATTTATCTCACTGTTACTCGTCCTGACATTTCTTATGCAGTTCATGTAGTCAGTTAGTTTATGGCTGCACCTCGATCTCCTCATTATACTGCTATTATCAGGATTCTTCGATATCTGAAAGGCACCATTTTTGATGGTCTTCATTTTTCTTCCCATTCTTGATTAACTCTTCAGGCATATTCAGATGCAGATTGGGCAGGTAATCCTACTGATCGTCGATCTACTACAGGATATTGCTTTCTTCTTGGTGATTCTCTTATCTCTTGGAGAAGCAAGAAACAAACAGTTGTTGCTCGTTCCAGCACCAAAGCAGAATATAGAGCACTGGCAGCTGCCACAGCTGAACTTATTTGGTTACGTTGGTTATTACAGAATCTTGGCGTTGATTGCTCCACTGCAACTAAACTTCACTTTGATAATCGAAGTGCTATTCAAATTGCTCACAATGATGTATTCTATGAACGTACTAAACATATTGAGATTGATTGTCACTTCATTCGTCATCATCTGCTTCAGGGTACACTCATACTTCAGTCTGTTTCCTCTCAGGATCAGTTAGCTGATATCTTCACCAAACCTCTTCCTCCAGGAACTTTTCGAGCTTTAGCTTCCAAACTCAAAATGGTTTCTCTTAAACCACCATGAGTTTGAGGGGGGATGTTAGATTATATAGCTGTTTGTATAGCTGTTAGTATAGTATAAAAAGTGTATAGCTGTGTATATACACAGTCAACTCTCATAGCTGTTAGTTTCCATTAATAGTTTGTTTCCTTATATTGTATTTGCCTATATAATAGGCCTCTGTATGTACATGTATTACACACACATTGAATATACAAAGACTAAGGTCTTTCTTCATACACAATCCGATATCTGGATTTCTTCAAGGTTTGTCAGGTACAGAATCAACTCAATAGGAATTAGATATTTTAGCTTTCCACAACCAACTACTCGTATTGATCTGAGTCTAGAAAATGTGAGACCAAGAGGGACAACTAATGACTGCCCAACATTCTCCACTTCAAACCAGCAAGGCCTTGAGTGTTGGTGACTAAGTTTCAAACATCCAACCTATTTCCTTACAATCATTCAAGGTCAAATCAGTTGCATTTATTAGAAGCCACCCAATCTCTTTTTTTTTTTTTTTTGAGAGATGAACCCCCAATATTTATATTAAAGCTTCTCAATCTTTGTATCCAATTAAAGTCCTTACAACGCACACTGCCCAATAGAATCTCTAAAATAATAAACCGTGTGAGGCATTCCAGTTCCTCAAACATTGCTTGTCCCTCTTCTACCCGTCCAATCACATCCCATCGGTAACTAATTTTTGTCATATCTAGAACCTCTAAACCAGAGAATCGGGATACAACTCCATGGAGCCAAGTTCAATGTTAGGCATTTTGTCTGACCAAACTTCAAAAAAAAAAAAAAAAAAAGCTTTCAATGGAAGAGGCAAATTAATACTAAACATTTTTGGCATATTAACTCATTGGGACTAGCCAAATTGGCCAGGGCCCATGACTTTCATCTACAAGGTCATGGGTTCAATTATCGCCTTTGAGGAGTTTGTGGCGGTTTGCTTTAAGTTGTGAACTTGTATCTCCATGTGTCTCATAATTATCTTAATGAGCGCTCCAAACATTTTGACTAGTCAATATGGCTAGCCATGATTGAGGTTGATCTTAGTACCGTTTAAGTGTTTTGGAAACGTATTTTCACTTTTTGAGAAAGTGAACAATGAACATCAAACTTTGTAGAAGCACATGGAGAACCTTTAATAATTTGCATCTAGCTTTATTCTTCTTTCCTTGTCTATATTTGCAGCTAGGGCCCGGTTGAGAGGTCCGGTTTCCATAGAAGGCTTTCCAACAGCTAAGCTTGGGCCAAAAAATTGTACCCGTCACTGATGGGGCCAGGCCCAATGTTTTTAAAAGAATTTTGGATTGGGCATTTATCCAGCTGAATCGAGCCCATTATAAGGACCAATAGGGCTGGACTTGCCTAGATAATTGCCATACCGGCCGCCCGAGATTCTTTCTTGATAACTACAAAACTTTGGGCTGAGGGCTAGGGCTCAGAAGCCTCGCTTAGACAAATATATGGGCCGAACTTCAACTTTATTAAGGGAGCGGATGTTGACACACCCTCTTATTATTAGCCCACCCCCACCAATTTTGATTTTTTACCTTTTTATGAAAAACTACATTGTTTTTAAGAAAACTAACCGCGCCAACCACTAGAAAACATCATTTTGAACAACTTTGTAGAAGAAAGGTTTTCCAAAATCTATCATTTAAGCAGACTTTTTGGCATTTTTTACGAAATATTTTGTAAAAATAATAAAATGGTCAAAAAGTCTACTTAAATGATAGATTTTGGAAAAAAATTCTTCTACAAAGTTGTTCAAAATGATGTTTTCTAGTGGATAGCGTGGCTAGTTTTCTTAAAAAAAAATGTATTTTTTCATAAAACGGTAAAAAATCAAAATTAGTGGGGGTGGGCTAATAATAAGAGGGTGTGTCAACATCCGCTCCCTTTATTAATGGGTGGATTGGGCTGCATCACTGGGTTTCGTTGGCCCATAACAAGGTACAACATGAACCACTAGGATTTCTGGATTGGGTGACTGAACAAGATTTATTGAATCTTCCACATCAGGAAGTTTGATTAACCGGATTCCAAAAAGAAAAAAAAAGGGGTTGAGCAGGGCCAGCACTCTCCTATCTGGCCTGAAAAGTTTTGGGCTAATTTCATGTGAGCTTAGTCTTAATTGAGCGAGGAAAGATTTAGGCCCAAACTTGGGTTTGGATAAAGGGAGCGGATGTTGACACACCCTCTTATTATTAGCCCATCCCCACCAATTTTGATTTTTTACCGTTTTATGAAAAAATACATTGTTTTTAAGAAAACTAGCCATGGTATCCACTAGAAAACATTATTTTGAACAACTTTGTAGAAGAAAGTTTTTCCAAAATCTATCATTTAAGTAGACTTTTTGACTATTTTATTATTTTTACAAAATATTTCGTAAAAAATGCCAAAAAGTATGCTTAAATGATAGATTTTGGAAAAACTTTCTTCTACAAAGTTGTTCCAAATGATGTTTTCTAGTGGACAAGGCGGCTAGTTTTCTTAAAAACAATGTATTTTTTCATAAAATGGTAAAAAATAAAAATTGGTGGGGATGGGCTAATAATAAGAGGGTGTGTCAACATCCGCTCCCTTGTATAAACTTTAGCTCAACATGTATCTGGCCCAAACCGAAATGTGTATGTATAAATAGTTTTGTTGTTCTAAGGATATTTTCGAGATAATTTATATTAGCCAACTTAATCATGATCTTTGAAATACATCTAGCGGTAAGTATTAAAAGGTTAGTCAAATGCTAAGATTAACAGATTAACTTGGTGATGTATTTCAAAGGTGCGGACTAATATAAATTATATTAGCTAGGATATCCTTATAAGAACATAACACTACTCACATATACATACAGTATCGATCTTGTGCACATATATCAACTTTTGCGAAAGTTAGCATGAGGCCTTCAATTAATTGTGGGATATGTATTTTGAAAAATTGACCGTTGGATTAGATACTCTTATTGTGGATGTTACGTATGCCAAAACTCATGGTGATCTAATGTTAGCAACTCAAAATATAAACTGTAAAAAAATTTTGCTGTTGAAAATTGTCGCAATTTTTCTCAGTGACATATCTGAGAAACCAAGCGTTAGATCACTGTGATTTGTGGCACGTGTGACATACATATGCATAATATCTAATCCAATAGTGACTTTTTCAAAATACGTATCTGATAATTACCTATTGACCTCATGCTGACAGGATCATTCCTCTATATATACATATGGGTCGGGTTATGGTGACACATGGTTCTTATCCATGGTTTGACACATGATTTGTAAAACCACATATGAAATAGGTATTTTAAGAAGCTGACCATCGGATTAAATATTCTGCTTACATACATTTCGGTGACACATGGTTCCCATAGTTTGTTTGTTTGTTTTTTTTTTTTTTTTTAACAATTTATCTCAAAACTGTGATATTTAAAAAAAATTTGCTACTGGATCAATGTGATTTTTGGTAGATGTGATGTGTATAAACTGATCATCTAATCCAAATGTCAGTTTTTCAATATACCCATTCCCTATTTGGTTTTGCAAACCATGTGTCAAACCATGGATAAAAATTATGTGTCACCGGAACTTGACTCATACATATAATAATGATTGGTTATGGTATATACTACATCGGTTCGCACGTTCACAGCCATCCATGACATGTGTGAGCTGGTGTATGAGGTGTATGTGTTGGTACATTACAGACAGCCTTAATCTTACTAACCGTGTGTAGGGCCGACCTTGAAATTTTGGATGCCCTAGGCGGGCTCCTAAAATGTTGGCCCCTACTACATACCGACTAAAAAAAAAGAGTGTAAAATTTTAGTTATTTATCCTTAATTTCTCATGAGCTAAATGTACAATAATCAATTCACAAAGCGCATTCTCAATAGGCTCACCTCGAACCTCCTATCACTGATTCACCATTATATATATATAAAAGAAGCTAAAACCTATAACAATCAAATAAAAAAAAAAAAAATTTTCTGTAGGCTCACCTGGAACCTCCTATCATAATTACAAATATATTAAACTAATAAAGAAGCCTACAACAATCAATTCACAGGGAAGGTTTCAATAGGCTCATCCTGAACCTCATATCATCATTATAAATACAACAATTCTTTTTTTCCACCATTTTTGTCCTCTCTTGTGCATTTGACCAACTTGAAAGTTCAATAAGTTATTTTGAAAAATCGACTGTTTGATTTGATGCTCCTCTTATTCGTATCAAGAATACAAAAAATCACATTGATCCAATGGTTGGTTTTGAAATAATTGTTCCAAGTTAGTCAGATGCACAAGGAAAAACAAAAAAGGGAGGACGAATGGAATTTTCCTTACAAATATATCAAACAAATAAACAATCAATTCACAATGAGAGTTTTCAATAGGCTGGCTACCCGAAACCTCCTATCATCATTACAAATATATCAAACTAATAAACAAGATTTGATTACAACTTTTGAATATAATTCCATTAAAATGAATATAATTCAACTATATTTTCCATAAATGTGACAAACATACGTAGAACAATGATACCAAGAAATTAACTAAAATTATATTATAAAGAAAGATCCAACAACAAAAAATAGATGCTAAATACTAGAACATATATAGTATATTGGGGTTTGGCCCTTTGAACTGTCTTTGAATAAAAATTGGTTGCCTAAGTATTATATTACTACTAAGACCAAATTTAATGCCCCTAAATTTTACTGAAAAAATGGATACCCAAGGCGGTTGCCTATTTGGCCTGCCCTCAGGGCCCGCTCTGACTATGTGATATATACCATAATTTATCATATATATATATATATATATATATATATATATAAGGTCATGCTATTATAAGGTGTACCTTACACAACTTTGCGTAAGGTGACCTATGTAGAGCCCATTGTTTAGGATAAAGTTCGAAAAATCATCCAATAGATTAGCGGAACTGTTTATGATGCTTATGAATTTTATGTTCGCTAAAAGTCACAATGCACGAAAAAAAAAAAAAAAAGAGGAAAAAAAAAGTGATAAAATGGAAATATTTTAAAGAAAAAAAAAAGTCACAATTTTTACTGTGACATTTTTAAAAAACCGACGATTCGATCACTGTAATTTTTGGCGAACATGAAATTCATAGGCAGGTTATCTAATCAAACGGACAATTATTCAAACTTTGTTATGCAGTGGGTTCAACATAGGTCACCTTACACAAAGTTGCATACAATAAACCTTATAACAGCATGACTGATATATATTTGTTTTTGTTGCAATATGTAGTATAACTAATGTCCATTAAAACTCAAAAGCATAGCTTTAGTTTAATGTTTATAGACATGCATGTTGCATAAACTTGTTAGGTCCTAAACTCAGCCCAATGGACATTTTGTTGATTTCACAATCCTCATGCGAAGGAATGGCAAGTTGGCAACAGCGGGACAGGTTAAATGGTAATCTGCCTGTCCAACCCTTTTAGAACAGGTTTAGGATGTAGATAAATGGAGTTTGGGTGGGTTTAGAATTTTTTAAAAACCCGTTAGGCCAGGTTTGGGACGAGTTTAGGAAAATGTTTAAAAACCCATCCCAGCAAACCCACCCCAATTAGTATATTCATTTAATTACTTTAATATCTCTATCAAATAAAAATAATACAATGCTCTCTCTCTCTCTCTCTCTCTCTCTCTCTCTCTCTCTCTCTCTATATATATATATATATATATATATATATATATATATATATATATATATATATATAAAGGAGTAAACTTTGAACATTAGACAGTGCCCTCAAGTTTGATGAATTGTTGAGATGTTTTTATATTAATTATGAAGTAATAAATAGGTCTTATTATTTATTATTTATATATATCTGGACCACAAACATATTATATGCATCAATGTAGTTATTTAGGCTGTAAATTATATTTGTCCACGTAAATGGAATGAGAAACCTGCCCCGCCCGGCCCTATTCCCATACCAATAAATGGGACGAGAATTCCTAAATATAATTGGGATCGATGGGAATGGAAATTTAAATTAGAACGTACCCAATAGAGTTTTCAAATGGAAATAGGATGGGATAAGGTGATTCTATATACACCACAAAAAGTACTTTCCACACCCACCAATTAATAAAAAAATTTATTACAATTTTAACCCCTAGCTTATAAGGTTACTATTAAAGCTAGACAATATAGTAATATACTACAAATAAATGAAAATAAACTTCTTTCCACACCCAACATCACATTCCAAGAATCCCAACCTCACAATTCTTAAATAAATTCATCCAATATGCAATCGTAAAACCACAATCAAGTGGTTTAGATTCCATCAACATTCTATTGAAATAATAAATAGTCGATGTATGTTTAATATGAACTCTCCTCCAGGGGAGTTTGAGATGGTGAATAAAATGCACTAGCTAGAGAAAGAACTGGATGGAGAGTATTTTGCTTGCAAATTGATCCAGACGTACTGTTCAATCGTAGCCCAGAAGATAGAGCTAAAAGAGACCTAAAGAAGCCAAGATATCTTAATTAAGGATTATTATCAGTAGTTTCATTTTGATTTGATTCCCTTTTATTATTTTCTTATTGTCATTAGTTTCTTAATTTCCTTTTATATTATTAGAATCCTTACTTTGTTATGAGATATTGATGATATCTTGATTGTTTCTTTTTTATTAGAGTCCTTATTATAGTAGGAGTCAACTAGAGTTCCGTTAGGGTTTCGTACGGTTTTATATCTTCTTTTTAACCTTCTCTTATCCAAGTTAGAGTCGTATCGTCGTATTGCTTGCTTGATTTACAAGTCTTTTCCGCTACGTGGTGAGATATCGATTGGTGAATTTTCGTTCGCATAATAGACAAACTCTACTAACAAGTGATAAAGCATACACAGATGACGATGATTATCTTTGAGAGAAGCTACATAAATCAAGGATCTCATTCAATAACGTTTTAAATATTACACCATCACCCTTCATGTCCCTAGTCCTCTTTTCCTTCTCAGTTTGTTTATACATTAAAAAAGAAAATATATATATATATATATATATATATATATATATATATATATATAGAAAGAGATTGCAAAAATAAAGAAAAATCCATCTCAAAAACCCAAAACCCATGCTAGATATCGGATAAAGATATATATAAGAAGGTATTACAACCATTATGAACGTGTTATATGCATGGAATAGAGAATAAATTGCAGATGAATCACTTTTTTATCTTATTTGAGTCCTTGTATTGTGAAAAAGAAGATGAAAGGAATGGGTTTTATATTTGACGGTTATAGCGTAAGTACTGTTTGTTTTGGTAAAGAGGGGGGGTGGAGAGAGAAAATTTGATTTTAGAATTTGTTAGGGATAAGATTATTTTTGGTATTATAGAGGGTGCCCAAAAAAAATAAAAATTTAAGCTTTGGTGGTAGGTGCAGAGAGAAAGTGGGTGTGAAAAATAGTTTTCTTGGTGCAAATTGAATCGCGAGATGAGATATTTCCCAATGGGAGATTGGGATAGGTACTACTCCTCCCAAACTCGGCTTGTTGTCATCCTACTCATATTCATTGGTTCTCATATATAGTAGAGAATCCACATTGGGAAATATCTCATATATAGTAGAAAATCCACAAAAAATAATTTTTGGATTTTTCACCTTTGCATGGATCTATGGACTTAATTTACTTTTGTGGATTCTCTACAAGTATTGAATATTTTCACCAAATTCATTCACAGGTTCATGACACAACATTCGAAATCATTCCTTAAGTTCATAATAAAAGTAGGGATGGCAATGAGGCGGTACGGGACGAGTTTTCCACTCCCCTGTCTCCGTCCTCGTCCCTGCTTATAAAATTACTTTCCATCCCCGTCCCATACCCCGCCGGGAAATATAATTTTATCTCTATCCCCGTCCCAATAGGGGCGGAGAATCCCTGCCCCCGTCCCGTCCCGCCCCGCCCTGCCACCCCACCATTTCAATAATAAATTTAAAATATAATGCACTAAATATGCTTTCGAAAGTATTTGAACCCATTAACTCCACTAAAAAGCTTGTATTTTAAGAGTCTAAACCACTAAATTGCATGTTGATTCTATTATATTTTTTAAATAAATAATTTTTCAACAACTCTTGATTGTAATATTCTTTTAAAATAAATAATCTTTCAACAACTCCCTCAAATGGATCTACTCGAAAAAGCAAGCGTTAGTGATGCAGGGGAAGTAGCTGAAGAGTTTCTTGAAAAATGAGACAAACACAAGTTAAGGAAGAAGTCTAAGAGTTAGCTTTATTATCTAGAAAAGTCTAAGATATGTTTAAGGGGGGATGTTGAAACAATAAACACAACTTTAATTATTTAGTTCATGCACATGTATCTAGAGTCTAGATAATTAATCCATATCCATGTATGAGAACATTCATGTATGTGGAGTATTTAATATGTTCATGTATGGGAACATTCATGTATGTGGAGTATTTAATATGTTCATGTATCCACATGAACATATTAACTAGTATAAATAGGTTGTAATTAACCAACTCGTCTACTAGAACGATATCTAGTTCTTACTTCCACTATAACGCTGCGTCAGCTAGATTATATATTTTGAAAATTAACCGTTGGATGGTACATTTCGCCTACATGCATGAATGCCCAAAATCACATTGATCCAATGACTAATTTTTCAAACAACAATTATGAATTATAAAAAATTGTAACAATTTTTGATAGGTTTTTGTACTTCATCTTAAAAATATGAATTTTTTTTTTAAATTAATAGTTTGATCAATGTGATTTTTTATATATATGATGTGTCATGTGTACACACATATAATTTAATCCAATCATTAGTTTATCAAAATACTTATTCCATATTAGTTTTAAAAACCATATGTCAAACTATGGATAAGGTGGTGTGCGTTGGACCAATAGTAGAAAAGATTTTGATAAACTGACCGTTAGATTAAATACAATTATTATGAATTTCATATTCGCAAAAAATCATGGTAATCTAACGGTCAATTTATGACAAATGTTCATGAAAAATTATAATAATTTAATTCTTCAAAATGTCACAATTTTATCTAGATAGTTTTTTTTTTTTTTAAATATAACTGTTGGATCATTTTGATTTTTGGCGAGTATGTAATTTATAATAAGTGCATCTAATCCAACGGTCAATTTTTCAAAATCTATTTTGTATTTTTCTTCATAGAATATAGAGTATAGAGGTCACCTTACACATAAACAACATAATTATTTAAAGTGCAACTTCTAACAACATCGTTCCTGTAATCGTGAACATAGATAAAACTTGAATAATTGAAAAGAAAGAGAGAGTTAACAAACCATTATGGAGACTTGACTTATTATATAGGAAATATATAAGAATGGTTAGAAAATGTTAGATTATTAGTGAAATCACCGAGATGACAGAAAATTAAGTAACCAATATTATTAAAAAATAGTTAAAAATATTAAAATTGATGGGAAGGACATAAAAGTTTTGGAGGTCATTAATAATTTAAATTTTATTATATATTATATATAATAGAATATATAAAATATAATTTATGTATCATATAAAAATATATATTTTAAATATAAAATTTATATAAACGGGGATGGGGAATCCCCATAGGACAGGAATGTGGAATCCTCACGAGGTGGGGATAAATAGGCAGGGCGGGATAAACCCGTCCCCACCCCGTATCCCGGCGGGACAAATATTTTTAACCACCCCATCCCCGCCCCATGCCCCAAAAAAATTCAAAAACAATCTACCCCTATAGGGGCAGGGCGGGACGGATCCCCGCAGGGATGAGGCAAATTGTCATCCCTAATAAAAGAGACACAATATTCCTACTAATTACTATTTTGTCATTAGGCCCATAGATATTTCTATTAATTACTAATTTCTCATTACACCCATATATGCATGTCTTCCATGAAGTCAAAAGTGGGAGGGTGAACTTGTATTTTAACACTTTTCTAGTCGTAATTATACATGTCTTCCATGATCTCAAAAGATTTCTTTGGTGTATCATTATTTTTCAGGCTAGCAAAAATATATTCTCTTTTTGAAAATGGTATCAAATTCTTGAGTAGAATTTAAGGTTTTCTTTTGTTAAATTTTCCCATATACAACATATATAATGCCCGAAATAAATAGAAGATAATTGTTCTTACTTCTCACTCAATAATGCCCGTAGAGAAAAAAAAGAAAAAAAAAAGGGTAATCATTTTAGCTTATTAATTGTCAATGTACCAAAAAGGTTTGGAACCCAACCAGTTCACTGTGATTGTCACAAAGGGATGGGGTATGTAAGGACATGAAAGGCATGTAGAACAATTGTAGAAGTTACCAGAAGTACACACACACACACATATATATATATAGATAATATTTTCGCTTGAGAGGTCTTAGATACTGTAGAAATTGAGAAATTGATAACTAATTAATTTTCAATTTTCAAAGCATGCATATAATGAAGTTAAATGCAAGTTGGAATGAAGCCACTAGGTTAGTCCAAATATTGAGGAAATGTGGTAGCTAGGATTAAACTAGATCACGGATTTGATTCCTGTTCATTAAAAATAATAATAATAATAATAATAAAGAGAAAGAAAGAAGTTGCAAGTTGAAATACTGTAGAAGCTGCATGATTTGCTAAAACTCAAATGTTTAAATCACATAATAAATTAATTAGTTGCAAGTTGCGGTTTCTATGGAGCTATGGCTAAAACATGCCACATACAGCAACATAAACCAGAAAACTATATATATATATATATATACCTTAAACTATGAGAAAGAAATTAAGCTCACATATTCATTTTGCTGATCAAAAGAACTCTTCCCATCCTAAAAGACATGCATGGTGACAGCAAATCCATCTTGCTAGCTATACTTTTAGAAATAAAATTCTGCAACCGCAGTCCGAAGAAATATCTATCTCTAGGCCGGGTTGAAATATTTCTTTGGTATAATCAGGAAGAGACCCAGAACATTATCTCACCTGCAGCTTGCTTGAAAATTTCTTCCACTGGAAATGCCTCTGGGAATTGATCCGAAGCTCCATTCGCATGCTGTAGCCAAATATATATATAGAGATTTAGAATTTGTTAGTTTGCCTCAAGTACTGGCTGATAGGCCTTGTTATTTAATTTCTTTCTTTTCTGTATATTAATACAAATGATTTAAACAAAGACATTAATGCATAGATTTATTATTCTATAAAGATTAATTCTTGGTATGCATATATATGTTGTATATGTTGATTATAATACAGTTGCAATAAAATGTGACGAATTACGTACTACTGCTATTGAGATGGTTAAGACTAGTCCCAAATGGTGCGTCTTCTATGAATTAAGAAAATGCTTCTCTTTTAGAACATATATTATAATCTTCTATGCAATAAAATGATCGATTAGCACATCGATCATCTCCTTCCCGTCCACAAATATTTTCGTTTCTCTTCGCTGTTATTAAGAGGCAATTAAACTTTCTTTTATGACTTCAGTTTCTTCATGAACTATTGCCTGGATATTTTCTTTAACTTCAAAATCTTTAACTGTTATAATGAATTTCAAAGTGTTGAATAATTGTCCTCTTTTGGTGATTGGATGTAAAACTCATCAACACACAGATACAATAATTATTAGGACTAGGACTAGCTAGAATCTTGATCCATACAACAATATATTTCTTCATAATCATATGGGAAAAAAAATAAATTCTCCTTTTGATTCGTGGCTATGAATGAATTCGAAATTTACCTTATGAATTTCTAGTTCTAGAAAGCTATAGTTGATCCCACCAATCTGCAACATAATACCCAATTAAGCTTACTTGACACAGTTCTTACCTCTTCTCCTGGCCTCTTTTGAAATTCTCACATAGTCGAAAAGTCTCTCTAATTAATACCAAAAAAGAAAAGAAAAGTCTCTCTAAGTTAAATAATCCATATATCAATAAAGTTTTCCTAGTACATAAAGTCATCCAAAATAGGAATGTCTTGAAATTCTTTTTAATTCTGATGATTAGGAATACGTTCATGAATAGGTTCATTGAAAGCAACATCTCATGTGTAAGGCCTACTGTATTCATGGTCTTGAAAATTAGTTCTAGCTCGAAAGATCTTGACCTCGATCTGTTGAAGGAATTGAATTATCATCGATCCATAGTTTGCCGGCCATTTGACTAGGATATGTCAAGGCTCTTATATCATCTGACTCTATGATTAAGTTAGTAAGATCACTGATTTTAACTTATGATAAAACCCTAGAATGTATTAGTGGTCCATGAAAGAAAGTTAAAATTCTCTAAAAATCTCTCTAAATGCATGTATTGCATGTGTTATTCATAGCTCTACACTTAGAGCTTCTTTATTGGCTTCATATATAAAACTCTAATAACAATGAAAAAACCCTTCAACAATTGACTCTACCTAATATGGTGTCCTCTAAGGATACAAATTTGACTATTTGAACCCTAAAAACTAGTAAAAGAATAATAAAAATAATACCCCAAACTAATAAAAATAAAAATTACAAAAATAATGATAGGTATCATATATCCAACAGTCACGATTAAGTCAGGTTCCTTGCCCTACATCATGAGTACTCCATATCAACTTCTACATCATGAGAATCCTTAAAACTAGCTAGTAAATTAATGTGGCATTGCCATGTTACCTATCACATTAAGTGAGAAAAAATATTGGAAAAAAAAAAAAAAAAAAAAACTGCGTGAAGAGGAGTACTACTCTTCTAGTGTGAACAATAAAAAACCCTAATTAATTCATTGGGTCGGTTTCATTAAATATAGATTCTATCTATTAAATTCGGAAAGGAACATAATATTTGGACTAACCCTAATGAAACAGGTCCTGGTCTGTGATCATCTCCCAATGAACCTGGCCAACTGCTACAGTGATGCATGAATCAGTAAAAACACAAAACCAAACACATGCAAAATTTCATAGAGAAATTAACATATGTAACTGTGGCATTAATGCAGAAACTCTTAAAACACGGAGAGTCTGAGTAAAAGTATATATATGATACTTAAAAAGTTAAAAGTACTGGAAGTGAGAAGGAGAAATTAAAGAAGGATTAGTAATGATGGACTTACGCGGGCTTGTATCATGTACATGCTTCGATTATAATCCGAAGAAATGTGAGCTGACACCACCTCGAGTTTATGCTTCTCTAGCACAAAGCAGATAGAGCTTAAGAGGCCAGGCTTCTTGGGTGAGCACACACTAATTTGTGCTTCATTGCCACAAATATTCAAGATGACATTCTGAGAAGTCCATGTTTGGAAGATTACAGGAAATCTAGAGAGAGAAAGTGCATTATTGGAAGAGTTTGTTGGTGTAATGGCCAAGCTGCTGGAAGACCCCTGATCAGCTAAAAATGCTTCCCTTGAGCTGTAGGCTGGCTTTTGTGGGGTGATTGTTGATGGGTCATAATTGATAGTCGTTGCACCTTGAAGCCTCTCTAGCTTTCGCTTTTGAAGCTTTTGGAGAGTGTGTTGTAGGGTTTTGATGTAGTTCACTGCTTCATCAACAATGGTGGACTTATCGGCCTATACGCAAAATTAATTCAGTGTTTAATTGGATAATATAATTAAATGATAAAAAAGGTGTATATGTATAATTAGACTGTTTAATTCATATGAAATGTTAATAATACGTACATTAGGTTATAAATTGGCGCTTTGCCCGCGATGTACAATTCTGTGTTTGTCTATTCTTATGTTTCCATCTTAAACTTGTCCAAAAATTAAATTTGGGATTTTGTAAAATCTCAATGGCAGATTATGCAATCCTAGCTAATAAAGAAATTTGTCTTTTTGCAGCTAAAACTAGAATGATATCTGCCAACTATACCGTGTCATAGATGCCTTAATTTATAATATAAAATATTCACAGGCCTTAATTTATAATTAAGTACCCATTTAATTACCCATCATTAAAATCAAATGCAGTAGTCTTAATTTGGAGTGAAACAATGAAAAGGGTGATTTTCAAATCAAGAAACAAGGGGGTAAGAAAGGAGACAGCAATGAATATCCTTAGAGAAAGTGCCTAGCTATATATAGTTAGACCTTGGACGTACACCTTGAAAGAAGTTTTGGTATTTCAGATAAAATTCATAGCTAGACCTAGCATTAAGAACATACCCTACACAAGAAGTATTAAAAAAAATTAAGAAAAAAAAGAAGGCCAGGGAAATCTTTTAATTTGGGACCCTTAACTTTACTAGTACATATTTGCATGGCTTTTAGATCTTGTGAAAAAGAAATTTCTTAGTTTTGTGAAGAACCAGGTGTCAAATGAACTAAATCATTAGATTTCCCTCATATGTAGTATGTATAGGGGAAATAATACTGCGTACAAGGAAAGAAATGAAAAGGACGAGAGAGAGAGAGAGAGAGAGAGAGAGAGATTATATTCCACCAAAATACAACTAATGGAAAAAGAAAGGAATAGAGCTAGATAAGACTAAGAGTACCCCAATCATGCACGAACCTTGGGCCTTGAACAAATTGTTTTTTTTACCTTAGGAGGAAGTTGAGGAAGCAAAGCATGAAGATTAGAAAACATATTCCTCATCTTCTTCCTCCTCTCTCTCTCTGTCCATATATGCATCTCATGATCTGATTCTCCCCCACCACCACCACCACCTTTCCCTTCCTTCACCTCCCCACCACTTCCCTTACCATCTTTATCAACCCCACTACCACTCCGTCCTCGCTTCTTTCCGGCTTCCTCATCTATCACTATCAGGCTATTCGAGCTCGACTCCAGCTGCCTCTTTCCCAAATATTTCTCTTCACTACTACCACCACCACCACCCCCGGAATTATCCGAATTCGAGAAACCCCATGACTGGTTTTCCCATAACAAACTCTCATGTCCTCCTCCTTCACCCATAGTCTCGCACACACTTATATATAGAGAGAGAGAGAGCTAGAGAGATGTAGAAAGAGAAAGAGGGAGATATATATATATATACACAGAGAGAGAGAGAGGGGAGTTGTGTGATATATGAGGAAGGAGGGAGGAGGAGTGGGCGGTGTGGAGACGTTTAAAAAAGGGTTGGAAAGGTTTATTTAGGTATAGAGAGATGATTCGGGTGGCGAGGAAAAGCCCAAAATACAATCATAAGACAATGCCGTTACTGGGCTTCAAAACAAAAACGGATACCTAAGCGCGTTGCTTCTACAAAGATTTATCATTTCTTCTCTGGACAACTCTGGCCCCACTTGTCTCAAAACCTTACCCTTTGTATCCTCAATTTACGATAAAGCCAATTTGCCTTGTTGGAAAGGCAAATTAAGCTAGCTTGCTAGAGTTACGTCCACTAGTTGATTCTTTTGAATGACAGACCTATCATGTGAATTGGATAGTGATCCTTGTTGACAGATGAGAGAGAGAGAGAGAGAGAGAGCAGCTTACTTATTGCTCTGTTTGTTGCATTTTATGCTAATTAAACCAAATCTACAAAACAAATATAGTTAGTACTTTTCCTTTTGAAAGCAAATACAATGTTCTCTTATTAATATGTTCTTATCTTGTGAACAAAGTACTAACTGTCTAATTATTACGGATGAGAATGTAAGCGTTACATGCATTTGTAATGATTCAATGTTACTGATGGCCGGTTTTAGAGTTTTGTTATTTTAACTGCGGCCGCCTCTTTCACATGAAGGGTGGATAAGTGTTTCAGATTTCACTATTTTGACGACGGTTAGATTAAATATATAGTTCATCTCTCTAACATAAGATTAGTCGTATGTATATTGTATTTAATTGCACAAATGCATTCAGGGTTTTTTTTTTTAAAAGCATTTTGCATTTTTCGTTCAAATAGTGTTTTTCATACCTTTATAATTACCATATATACTTGGGTTTAAATATATATGTTTTTATATAAATTGTGCAAGAGCTAAAGGAAAAAAAACCTAATTTCACAAATGGAATGCCATCGACGTACGTAAGAATTGTAGTTCCTTTTTAATTCTATTTATTTGACAACATAGGGTATTCTAAGCAAGTTATTGCTAAGATTTGGGTACAGACGACTAATCCCTAAGGATGGGTAAGATCGCCTGCAAACTCCATCAATCTGAAAGTTAATGTACTAAGGTTTGGGCATGCACAGACGACTAATCCTTTTGTTTTTTGTCTTTTGTTTTTTGTTTTGGTTGTTTTTGTTTTTTGATTATAGGGTTTTGTGTGTGTGGCTAAGCTGCATGTATGTGAATGTTCTTTCATTAATTATAGAATAATCAAAATGCACACGTATTTGCATGTGTTAGTTTATCATTAAAGTTTAATTGTCTAAAATTAATACTCCTTTTGTTCCTTAAAAGTAGGCCTTTTTCAAAAAACATGCATATTAAGAAAACTCATTAATGCATTGATTTGTGATTTTTTTATCTTTTATTTCCAAAACTACTTTTTTTTCTATAATTGCATTTGGTGTCATGTCAAGGCATTCTTGGAATAGTAAAGGGTAATATGGGAAAATTAAAAGAAATATAATTTGACTATTCAAAATAGACTATCATTTTAGGACAGCCAAAAAAGGAAAGAAAGTGTATCTTTGTAGGACGAAGGGAGTATGTTACTTTCCATAATTGTATTATCCATATAATAACCCTAGAAGAGTCATTATCTCATTTCAGCATTACCAATAAATTCATTTTTCCTTTCGCGATAATCAAACTTCTTTGTTACCCCTCGCTTTTGCGTATTTTGCTTCTCATGGGAAGAAAATAACTCTCTTTGCCTTTCCCTGCTTTTAGGATATATAATACTACTATTCCGTAGTTTCAAGATTAGTTTACCATTTCGTTGCGGCCATCATCTTCCCATAGTCCCAACAATTTGGGAAAAACACTTTACAGCTCTGAACTATCAATTGTGATACATTGACCTCCTGCAGTATCAATTTGCGACAGATTGCACCATTCCGTCAATTAATTGGATGTATGTTTAACAGAAAAAAGTTCATGCAATCAAACCTCCATCTAATGTTGGTGGAAAATACATTCACGTGACACACTTGATTTTCTGTCTCTTAAACGAATATCCGATTATTTGATAGAAGAGTGCAATTTATTGCAAAGATAGTACAAGGGGTCAATATATGTGTCACAATTGACAGTTCATTGGTGTAAAGTGTTTTTCCTTAATAGTACAAGAGGTCAATTTATAATTTTTCCTTCTTTTATGGCTAGAAAATGCGTTTAATATGGACACGTACTTCAAGTAATTGTACGGTTGCATATTTATGTACTTGTATTCAAATAACCTAAGAATCAAAACGTTCATTGTGTGCCATGTGTCACTCATCGGGTCTCGAATCCAAAAAAAAAAAACCTAATCTATTAGCTAAAATGGGTATTTTACTCACTAATGCAGACTAGCCTATTAGATGGGGGTATTGTACTCGTTTTATAAACTCATAATCAATACTCCAATGCTTATCCAATGTAGGACAATATTTCATATTCTCTCCATATTAATTAAACAAGCAACACTCTCGGTGTACATGTCCTCGAGTCGACTCTGATATATACGACTTATTACAGGCCGAGTCTATCTCCAATCCAAAAGACTACCCTATTAGGTGGAGGCACCGTGCCCACTTTATTAGCCCAAGATATACTACGGGGCTTCCTCAATATACGACAAGAATTCATGACACATGTTAAATTTTGAAGAAGAACATTGTCTATGGAAGTGTACTTAACTTATCCTTATAACCTAATGATATCTCTTTTGTTTTGTAATTAAGCTAGGTGTCAAGTTAATTATCTTGTTATATATTATTACTATTATCTTACCAATAAGGTATGTATTCGAACCTCTTAATTGACTAATTTGATATTGCCAATGGCCTTGTAGGCTAGTGGCATATATCTTCGCCTTTAAAAAAAAGATATTGAATATATAAAAATGCATCGATTCCCATTTATTAGTTTTGTAAATTTGGGGATAAATGTAGCTTCAATTCTATACGAGTCTCATATATATATATATATATATATATATATATATATATATATATAGAGAGAGAGAGAGAGAGAGAGTTGAACTGAATCCCTTCTCTAACATCACACCCTTCCAGTCCCAACCCCAACCCCTCCTCGATCCTTCAGTTTTTGCTAACCACATTCACCTTAAACTTGCCAATGGATGGAGGATTCCAGCTTACAACTTCAGAACATGGAGACCATTACAATACAATAGCTGACATGGCAGCCGATATAGAGTACAGGAAGCCAAGCTGTTTTATCAGTGGCGTTGGTATGAGACTACAACTGTGACAAAATAATAGGCGAGTCAAAGCCCTGGAGTACACGTAGGCGGAATGTGTTTCTCACGCCGCCACGCGTTACATAAGCGGCTGGTATTTACAAAAATAAAAACATAGACGCGTCAGCATATCAAGCAGTACAAGGCATTACATGGCCGTTATTAATTTCTCAATAAAAAATCTGGCACGCAAACTAATGCTGATTCTTTCGCCCAAAAAGTTCCAAATAAAATAAAAATAAAACTGCACCCGCTTTCAATCTCTCTTTCCTTTTTTGCCCTTTTTTAAATTTTTATAAACATGCATAAAAATCATCCTATTTTAGCTATATTTAATTATCTATATGTAATGTGAAAATTGTGTTTGGCATGAATGTATATATTCACCACTTAAAGCAAATTATCATAAATTCGTCAAAAATGAGATTCGAATCCATAACATCTTATGGTCTGGCCAACTGAATTAGCCCTAATTGGTAATTTTAAATTTTCCTTTCACCCCATTTTTTCTGGTTCATTTTCGAAGGGGAATTTTTTTATTTTTTTTTTTCCATTAAGTGAATGGAAATGCAAGGGCTCGTGTTATTTGTTGACTTTAGTTAAAGTCAACAAAACCTGACTAGATCACTTCCAATGAGCATTTGCTGACTTTAATTAAAGTAAGCAAATAACACAAACCCTTGGATTGAAATCTTGAGATGAATCTTTCATCAAATGAGTGAGAATCCAAGAGCTTGTGTTATTTGCTGACTTAGTTAAAGTGAGCAAATGCTGATTAGATCACTTTCATATATATATATATATATAATTTAATTCGAACACGAGACGTTTTGTACCAATCACAACGGTTCATGATTGATGTGTGCATATCATTCATGTTTAACAATCAGTTATGATGGTGCGGGACCTGTCATTGAACCAGACTCCATAGGGAGAGGGAGAGGCAGTGGAGTAACGAGGGTTTATGGATTAAGAACATAGATGTTTTGGGCTTTTGGGTATTATCTCCACAGTGTGATTGGGGGAATCTCTCGAAGGATTTTTAAGGTGATGCTGAGCCAGACATTTCCGCAACCGTTATGATCCAAACAACGCCTTGCAATCTATTTACGTGGCCTCCAGCATATATTAATATCAACCCTCCACATTGTGTCAGCATTTTTTTTTTTATTTGCATGGTAAATAAATATTTTCTAAATAATAATATATGCAACATGACACTTGGAAGAATGCAAATACCAGAAGCTGCATCTCTTGCAAAGGAAAAGCCTTTGCAAGGAACCATTGAAGATTAAGGGGATGAGAGCAGAACTCCACCAAGAAATTTGTGGTCAGAGCATAAAGAGAGAGCGGTGTGACAGAGCAGTAAGATGTAGGATGAAGTGGCTAGACTAGTCTCTTGGGATTCTGTAATTAGCTCTTTGGTACTTCTCTTTATGAAACTCCTAAAGACAAAATATAAGCAAGGTACTGCTCTTAAAAACTAAAGAACTGAAACGAATATAAACCTTCTTTCTCAGTACCTGCATCCATCTAAAAAGCTTGAAATATTATTTCAATGTATCTGTAATGTCAGAGAGCTTTTAAATTATCCATTGTTACAGTATAGACAAAGCCCATTTACCACTCATGCTGCAATTTTTCATTTTTTTTTTTTAAATACCGATGGCAGCTACTTACCATCTTCATGAAAGCATGCACTACACGAGCAAATTAAAACTGGTTTCAGACCAAGAAAATAAGAGACATAATAAGATAACATCCATCAACCCGTTGGGTGCGATCCATGTGAAAGGAAATAAGATTTTGGGTCTAGACAACAATGGCCCTTTCCCTCTCATGTAATCAACCCCGTTGTTTTGCAAATGGGGCACAGATTCTTCTGCAGTAGCCATTGTTTAATACAGTTGGTGTGGAAGTCATGCCCACAATCTAGCGTCCCAACATCATCCCCAACAGCATATTCCTCCTGCCATTGCAAAGGTTCAGGCAAGGGAAACACAATCAAAACTTATAAATCAGCAAAATTAAACAGTTAAAATGCAGAAACCTTTTTTATTGTTTTTCTTTCCATTTTTACTAAACGGAGATTTAACTGGTTATTACCTGACAAATACAGCATGGCTCCACATCCAGCGAGGTTCCTGTTGTGATGGACATATATTCTCTCTGTTTCATCAACTTCAAAATGGTTTCTTCATTCAATCCTGTGCTCACATCTCCAATGTGTTCTTCCAAAGCCAACAATTCCTGATATTTCAACTTTGTGTGAGGGAAACAATCCTCTACGACAGAACAATAAAAAAATAAAAAAAAATTGTCTTGTTTTACCTCGTAAGACATGTTATCGACATCAAGCCGCATATCTCTATGTCTATCATGCAATTCAGCCATGCCATGGTTTATGAATGGGTCAAAGAGCATATAATCCTGATGCATCACCAATCAACAAGTTAGAGGAATTCATATCACCAGTGTTCTATGGGCCAGCACCTAGGCAACTTTCTAGATGAGTAAAGATTGTCAGTAAGCTCTAAGCCCCTAACTCGTTGCTTGCCTAGGAGAACTGTTTGATCAGCAACAAATATAGATACAAGTATATGCAGCTTAGTTCTGTTGGATTAAAGCATTCATCCCTCCACCCATATGTGTCGAATGGATGTTAATACTCATAAAAAATTTCCATAGAACTTGAGGGAGCATCTTATTCCTGTGCCCGTCAGCCTATATTCACTAAACCACTGAAGGTGGCTCACAATTAGTGGAACATGACCACAGCCCTTAGATGATTCCCACAACAGAGCCATTTGACAGAAAATTTATGTTTCAACAGGCAAAATCATTAAGCAAACTTTAATTTGGAGGAAAGCTTTCTTAAGAATTCAAGTGGTTATCGTTTCCATCAGTTTTTTCTAGTGTGAAAAGTGTAACTGTAACGGTTCAGAGCTCTACTGTTGTATTGTATAGATTTCAAGGAAAGTAAACTTTAATTTGGAGGAAAGCTTTCTTAAGAATTCAAATGGCAGTTGTTTCCACCACTTTTTTCAAGTATGAAAAGAATACATGTATAACTTAATTGTTTGGAGCTCTACAGTTGTATTGTATAGATTCCAAGGAAATCGATTCCCACAATAGAGCCATACCTAAGTACTGTCCTCACTGCTCAAATGTAATTGAGAGAAATCTAAACAAATTTTCTAAATGATTGTGGAAACATATAAACAATATGCACGAGTCTACTTAACCTTGTCACCTCAAATGAGTTTAATAAGACAAAAAATGTACCCACTTTAGCAACCTAAACTGTCACCAATCAAATAAAGTATCCAAAATTCCAAATGACATCCAGAACACTAAATTCAGAAGATAACACAAATATTGACATGAATCATAACAAAGTCAAAATCAAACCTCAACACGTAAGTTCTGGCCCCTACGCATGGCATTCAAAACCTGACGAATCTGTTGAATGGAGAAGAATGACAATGGTCAGCTCCTGTGGTTTTGTTTTTGGGCCAAAATTAACTAAGAGCCAATCAATTTTGATAGCAACATAGATTATATAAACAGAATGTTCACAATATTATACATATCTAAACAATCAAAGCACCATTTCTAAAATTCCAAATCATTCTAGTGAAATTTTCATAATTCAAAATTGTAATAACTTTATAATCAGGAATATTCCACCTGAACTACACAAGAAAAAAGACGTTATTACAACTAAGTTGAGATACAGACGATATATTCAAGTATTTCACTGGAATCTGAAACTTGTTTGAATTTATTGTTTCTATTATGTTTATAATGATGTAGCTAAAGTTGAAATTCATTTCCATGGGCCTAGTTTACCACTGGTATCCACCCAACGCCTTGCTTAGAGATGCTATGGATATCACTCTCTCAACACTCCCCAATACAGAGCTGATACTCAATGCAGCAGTTAAATAACTCCCATCTAGCCCATTTGGAATCTAGTCTTATTTTATCCTTTCTCTAATGTTGTATATTATTTGTTTTTTTCCTGTTTCAAGTTTCTTGAGTTTTATTGAGTGAAGGTGGAATCAAGGATAAGTTTGGAACTTCATATATTCTGAGCTTGGCCAGTAGTAGTGTCTGTTGATCTTTTATTAGTAGACAGGCTAGTTCTCTTCATAGAGCTTTATGTGTGCTTTTGTAGTTTGGGTTGAGAAAGTCAAAGTTTCTAATTTTGGAGTCCTAGACTAAAAAAAATAAGATTTGTGTGATTGCCTAAATTATTTCTTTAGTCAAATATATGCACTACTACATTATTAAATAAAAGTAAAGCACAGTTCCCTTCTACTACAATTTTTTAAGGAAAAAATGGTGGACTCACTTGTAGGTGTCCAATCTGGTTTTGGGAATTGGTTAATGAGGGTATGTCAACAAGTGACTTACATGTCCATAAGGAGAAGTATCCAACTAACCATAAATCCAAGAAAGTGAATCATTCTATATATACCGTGGATTGAAAGTATACACAATCTGTAAAGCCAAACTAAAAACCAGAATTATCAAACCCAGACAGGACCGGATGGTCAAACTGGTAATCGACCACTTGGCCTGTCAACCAGTCCAGCTCAGACCGAAAAATTGCACATTGAAGTTTTTACTTACAAAATGAAATGAAGGGATGGCAGTCGAGAAAATTGAACCTTTAACCTCTAATAAGCTAAAAGAACTTCAAACCAATAGGTTGGCTGCTTATTATCAATGGTATTTCAAAGTGTTAATGTCTACATGTTTTGCAACCCAAATTGAGCTAAACTGAGTCAAGTCACAGTTGAACTAGTTAACCCGTCACCCAACCATCAAAATGGGTTGATGGTTGGTTCGGGCCTAATAACCTATGCCAAAAACAATTCAAATAAGGCCAACAATATAGTAGGAAACTCCCAAATGACCATATTGACAAGTTGATAACAAACATGAGCAATTAATCAAAATATACAGGTATTGCGTCTCACTAACCAAGTATAAATATGCATATTAAATGAATAATGGATGAAAATTTTGGCAAAATAATTATATAACCCAATGGATACAGCAATTCATTATACAAACCATAATAGTTTATAGTATTTCCTTTTTTATTGGAGAGACAGCTTAGATGATAGTACTTCCACTCATCAGAAAAGACCATGTTAGTTTGAGACCCCCACCCCAGCTCACTGGTCCCTCAAAGGGGGGAGAACATTGTGGACAAATAGACAATCTTGCATATCATAATGACAGCTAGTTACAACATCACAGTCGTAGACATCTCACTAGAATACAACATAAATCATTAAAATAACATAAAATCTGTTCTTCTATTTTTTTAAATAAGCAACTGTATTATAAACAGAAAAGAAAGATACAAATGGGAAGGACTAGTAGTCCTTCAATTAAGACACTTAATCTAGCCTACATCTTTCCATTGTGTTGCTCAAGTAAATGGCAGAGTCAAAATACTGCTGAAGAATTTCGTCTGTAAAAAGAAAAAGGCTAGTCCAATATTTGTTTTAGGACTCAGGACTCTCCATTTTTGGAAAAATAAACTGTGCTAAGAACAAGATTCAACTATCATCATTTCTTGAGCTACAAAGTATACCACCATTAAAAGCTATCACAAAGTGGTGATCAGAAGAGAAACAAAAGTTGTACAAAGATATTGCCACACAAATTCTTCTCTAAATTTTAGTTTTTTTTTTTTTTTTTTTGGGGGGGGGGGGGGAGAAAATACTACTTGCATATCATCATTAAATGGTCAAATAACTTAGAACAGCTAAAAATATGTTGTATGTAATGTAATTATTACATAACATAAACAATTCATATACACTTTGAGAAATAATCTCAAAATCTGCAACCAGACTTCCCAACCAGCCATGTCAACATAACATAACAGGTATGTGTTCCGTATCAGATCCTCATGGTGTTGCACATTGCCACATTCTATATTTGTTGCTTCAGTGTTCATATTACAAAGTTATAGCTACTTCCTTTTATAGTTATACGATATCTTATTGGATATATATAACTGAATTCATATGGGTTATACATATAGAATTTTTGCTTACATAAAATCATACTTTCTTTTTTTGCAAGACCATAAAATCAGATGATTATAGCTTGATATGGAGGTTGCATAAATTACTTTCCTACTCACAAATCTGCACCCACACACACAAGTAACAACCCACAAATAACCCTGTGCTAAAAGTTGAAATTGGCTTCAGAGTGATCTGAGATAATTTCTACTTCTTTATATATTCTAGAGAGATGGTCAATTTCTACTGCAGATCAATATTTGCATCGCTATATTATAAATTATTATCAAACTTTCAGGTATTTAGGCATGATTTCGCGGTATATGGCACAAATATAAAATCTGAATTTCATCCAACAATGAAATTATTATACATACTTCTTTCTATTAAAGAAAAGGTTACTTAGTAACATATACTTACTATATCAATATTTTTTAAATATAAAACTGACATATATAACAAATCATCAAAAGCTTGGTTTAACTTCTAAACACTTGAAAAACAAACTTTGATTGAACTATTCAAGAGAACTATCTTGTTCTAGTAATTACTGAATACTTAAAAACGTTTCTAAAATCCTCCTTAAAAATATAAACTAATTAGCATAAATGTCACAGCGTGGCAACCAACCTCAACAAACTGTTTGGAAACTTGAGGTCTCCCATATTTGTTTTAACAAACTATCGAAAAATAACAGTAATCATATATATGTACATATATACAAAGAAAGAGTACCGGTGTTAATATTAATGTTAAGATTCAAAGAATATGGAGAACCTGAAATTGATGTCAAATGTCAAAAAAAAAAAACTACTAAAAAAAATTGCGGAAACCTGTGGTATAATATAGATATTTGCAATAATATGTTACAAAATGCAAAAGGATATCAATGAATAATTTAGTCCAAATACTGTAAACAGAATGAAATATGTCACGAGTATATGATACAAAGGAGGTGAAAATTGCAACAAGAAGTCTATTGCACAACCACAAGAAGTCAACAGTAGGGCTGTAAATCAAGCCAAACTACTCAAGTTTGGCTTACTAAGACATTAGACAAGCCCATTTACTGGCTCAGGTGAGCTAAGCATGAGTTTAACGTCCAGCTTGTTTGTTAGAAGAGTCGAGCTCATTCACCTATGGGCTCAACTAAATGGGACAATGTTCTAATTACAGCTGCTCATGAGGTTTAGCTGTAAATTCAACATCTTTCCAATGGCATTTTGGATTTACAAGGGCAATAACTCCGTTCGAGATTCAATACTATGCTACAGAGACAGACAAGAATCAGTATCCTTTTGAATTTTTTTCCCCAATTGTATTCTCTTGTGAAGGAAAATGTTTTGATGTCTTCGGACCAATCAACTACGAGAAAAAACCCCAAAATCACTTGTTTTTCAGAACAGTCCAAAACAGCAGGTTGACCTAGGGTTTGTTAAACAAACCAAGCTGAGTAGCTTGTCCCTGCCACCGAGCCGAGCTCAAATGTGTCTCTTAGCCAGCCAACTAGAACCCGAACTTGTCAATGTTAAGCTCAAATCATCTCAATTTACCCCAAGTTAATAAAATACCCGAAGAAGAGACTATAGCGCCACGCAACCACTAAATACAACCTAGAATTCCAAGATGCTTCAAACTATTAATCTTATATCCATCTTAACAAAAGCATCATAGAAAGACCAAAACAAAAGTTAAATTTATAATACTTTATATGCTCTATAAATTAAAATGAATCAACTGCTAAACAAAAAAGAATATTAATATAGATAAGTATTTGAGGTCTGTTAGATCTAGACCTACTTTCCTCAAATGAGGTGATTTCCGGATTGATTTGCAACTCTAGATTGTTTTATATGTCTTTATCACGCATCTATGTTTTTCTTTAGTCTTTTTTTTTTTCTTAAACCAACTGTGACGCTCTATTATAATAGAGAACTTTAAAATTTAAGAGGTTTCCAAAAAAAAAAAAAAAAAATTATTTTAA